>JAOBYK010566446.1:0-11890 GCA_025434845.1 Phenganax subtilis
AATTCATATTTTCCACTCTCTCAGCTCAGTGGTGTGCGATAAGAAATCTTATTCGCAACTATGACGAATTAATTGGTTGCGTGGCCTTTTATAAGTTCGTGCGCACGCGAGGAGTTCTGGGTGCCCAATTATGGCAATTTCATACGCCATCAATTAAAGTTTCGAGCGCACGCGTTCGTGCTTCGTGACTTTGTCGTCAACTCATCGCTCAATCCCGCCGAATCACAGATAAGTTGAACTCTAACCAATATATTTGTAGCTTGATGCTGCATATTAAAAATGCTAATTTTTGCGCAAAAATTTTATCGGCATACTGAATTTTTTTTCTCATAAAACAGCTCTTAATTTTGAGCAAAAGAACATTCTTTTGACATTTTTGTGTACATCTTTTCTTACTTATTAATCCCGTATACTGGCACTGAACCTTCCTGTTCATTTCCTCTGATTTTAAATTCACACCCGGAAGTTTTATCCTCGTGTTCGCTACCCATAGAGGTGCAGTTATCCGAAATAACTTTTGCCCATATTAGCAGGCCCTAAGAAAGAACTGAGTGTGTAAAAATGAAATGGCAAGGACGAAACTTATTGTTCACCTTACAGAGGAGTCCACTTTAAACGGGTGTTGCTCGTTCTAGTCCCTTTGCTCTCATTCAAGGCTCTTTTCCCCTCATCGCTTAAACCAATTCGTAATTGGTGTAGCGTATTAGTTAATGTTATTAATGTATATACAAACTAAGGCTTGACCAGTTGAAACTTTTAAACCTCTTAAAATTTTTTAGCATAGTCTTAGTTCGTAGTTTATGCTCTCGTAAATGGGTTTTCTGACTTCTGTAGTATAATTTTAACTTACAACATTGTACACACGAGATAATTTAGCCTTTTTGCTATTTCACGTGTTAATAAATCCAAATCTAAATCCAAGCTCGTGGGTTTTTTCATCTAATCACAATGCTTGATAATTTATTTTAATTAGATGCAAGGACTAGCGGCGAGATTGCGAGTTGGTTTTGCGATGAGTGAAGAAGCGCCTTGACATTATATGGAGTTTTTTGCTTGACAATGTTGCCGTCTTCGTAGAAATGTCTTCTAATGTATTCGAAAAATATATGCGCTAAGAGTTATTGCTATTCTATTTTCGGTATTTAAACACGGTAGCTTTGTACAGTTCTAACTTTCAAAGAACCGCTGCAGTAGCTCTCTGTCGAGCCATGGTAAAATCTACGTACCGTCATCTTTTTGGTCGCAATTACATTGATATGTCTTGACTATTTATTTTTCAGACAAGAAACTGAAAACATTATTATTCAGAACAAACTTGAAGATAGTGAAAACCAGCTGGAATATTATAAGAAGTGAGGAACATTAGTGTAATTTATCCACGTGATCTCAAATCACGTTAGGAGATTGAGACTATTTTAATTGTCAAATTAAAAGTCAGTTTCCCTTTAGAAATAGGGACCTTACGAAGCTACGACGGCGACGCGTCGGGTAAAACGTGTATATATTTGTGCACTGAGAAGAAGTCAAGGCTAAATGTTGTTATCAGTGAAATCAAAGTCATTTCTAAGGACCTTGGACGATAATAAATCAATATAAGATTCTCCACAGAACTTAAGTTTAAAAGAACGATTTTTTCACTCAGTGAGTTCACGTCGCCTCAAAGCGTGAAAAGGCATAGAATGAAGTTGTCTTTAGGATTTTATACAATGGAGACGGCATCGAGAAGATGCGGGGGACGTAAATTTATTCATTTTCATTGTTTGACTTATAACGCTCTTTTGTCTGGGAGACGTCGCCGTCGAAGTTGCTGTCCTCGATCGTAAGGTCCCTAATATTTGTTATCTCCCGAATACGCTGTATTTTTGGTTCCCAATTTTTTGCCCAAGGGTTATGTTTCTTACCGCTAAACGTATTTGCAAAGTTTGCCCATACCATTCTCGTCCACAAGGCCTTCAAGACGCGCGCAAGTTTTCCTTTACTCAACAGTGTGATTTAACCTGCTTTTCCTGAGGTTTTCGAAACTGATAGTCGCTTATTTACCAACTGCCTGCTCTTGTATTTGACCAATAGAATTCATGCTGAATAACTTGTGATTGTCAGGCACACTCGACTTGTTGGAGATATTAGAGAGCTTAAAGAAGTGACGTTTTTGACAACACGAACGGCATGAGAAACGTCAAAGGACTGGGTCAAGCACGGTGATTGGTGGAAAACGTCAAATTTACTTCCAGTCGACGTCCGTGTTGTCAAAAACGCCGCTTGCTTAAGCTGTCTATTATATTCACTAAAAAAACGCCTAATAATGACATCTAATTAGCAGAGCGCCAGGCCTTTAGAAAGAAATATCGAACCGAGATCTTTTTGGTACAGACCGAGCCCGTAGAACGAGTCTTGTACCGAAAAGACCGAGGTCCGATATTTCTTTGCAAGATCGAACAAGCGTCTAGAGATGGTCTATGAGAGTGTCAAACCAACGTCTTTGTTTTAGGCGTTATATAGAAGAGAGCAAACGTATCGAAGAGCTATCAGAATCTCACGCGAAATTTAAGGAAGCAGAGCATAAAGTCAAGGTAGGCTTCGTCTTTGATTTTTTCATTTGTACAAAACAGAAGATGCATGTGACGGGTGTTCTGCGGTCCTGTTGGTGAAGAACTGCCCCAGCAATCCACAACCCATGTTTGATTCTCGGCTGATAGCCGTGCATTCGATCAACATCCATGAAGTGTTTGACTTTGTCGCCAGCTCTTGCAGTCGATTTCATATCACTTGTATCGTAAACAATTTTTATCTCGGTCAACCGGACCAACTCGGTTCACGTGAACGGGGCTCGTTTGTTGTCCCGGCTCATATAAACAGGCCCTCAGGGACTGCTTTTACATAGCAAAAAGCGTCCAGTCTTAGGTGAGATCCCGCTTGCCGAAACCGGGATCCCACTTAAGGCTAATTTCCACTCGGGAAAATAAGCAGCGGATCGGACCGGATCGGATCAAAATATGATCCGTGCATGCGCTTCAGGTAAAAATTTTCTTTCCAAATTGAACCGACGACGGTATAGCTCGGATAATAAAAAGTTTAAATATATTGAACTTTTTTTGGTCCTGTCGTGCGGATCAAACCTGGCGACCAATCAAAGTGCTGTATGCCGCATTAATTAAAATAATTAAACATACGATAGCACAACAATAGGCGGCAGCTCTTCAAATTTGTTTGGCAGCATACGAAGTTGTTTAAAAAAAATTCATGGTCGTTCTTCATTTAGTAAGTCACTTGTCCATTGTCTTTGTTGCAATATTTTTCTTATCCTAATGCCATTTCTGTATTTTTCTTGTTTTTTCTTCTTTGTTGGCAACAAAATAAGAAAGACTTTCTTGGTCAAAGCTGCGGCCATTTTAATTATTGTTGTAATACGTGCAATTGTCATATATAATGTCAAAGTCACTCAAAATAGTGATTTTTCGAACTGGAATGAGCTCTTTTGTTTTCCTTTCCGGTCCGATTGTCCGTTTACTGGAAATAACTTGCAGGATCGGACCGGATCGGAAAACTCTCAGATCCTGTCCGATCTGCTGCTTATTTTCCCGAGTGGAAATTAGCCTTTAGGTGGAACGGGTTTCACATAAGCAGAATGAAATAAATGTTATAGAAATATATACTTGCCGAGTTCCCGATCATTGCCCCGTCCGGGCAAACGTCCCATCCCGGCTCTCATACAAAAAATCCCTTGGAGAAGTTCTACTGCAAAGTGTTTTGTTTTCTCAACTAGGAGTTAGAAGAAAAGCTTGCTCGGCGTGAAGAAGCTGCAGAAGTTGCGATGACAATGCAGAGCCAGATTTCGAAATTTTACGAGATGGAGCGTGAGAATTCGAAATTGAAAGATGAGAATTCTTACCTAAAGTACGTATTCACCCCTTTAAAATGTTTGTTCATAAGCACACTCGACTTGTTGGAGATATTAGAGAGCTTAAGCAAGCGACGTTTTTGACAACACGAACGGCAGGGCAAACGTCAAAGGACTGGGTCAAGGACGGTGATTGGTGGAAAACGTCAAGTTTACTTCCGGTGGACGTCCGTGTTGTCGACGTCGCTTGCGTAAGCTCTATAGTACCCAGAGAAAACGTACGTCTTTCGGCAGAGCAGATGACATACTACTCTTTTCACATGGAGAAGTGAGGTCCACGCTGAGAATCGAACCCACGACCTCATTGGTGAAAGGCGCTTGTCCTAGCGACTGTGCCCGAAGTCCCAAATTGCATACTTGTGTTATTTCTTAGTGGAGGTTTGTTTTGTAGCAATTGTTAAAAATGCAGGGTGTATAAAAAAACGCCTTCTCGAAATTTCCCAATTGACCCGTTTGTTTTTAAAGATAGAAAAGTTTAGGCCCCTGGGAATTCAAGAATTTGTTGCGAAATTTCGAGATTGGGTTTTTTTAATACACCCTGTATATCACTCAGGTATTCAGAAAGTGTGCGAATGTATATGCATGACCTTACAGCTGAAAAATAGCTAGACTTGCTTCTACTTGCAGGGCGACAAGCAAGAATAATGCGTTGTTGACCGAAAAACTGAACAGCTGCCAAAGCAAGTTGAGAAGCGCCGAGGAGAAACTTAAGAATCTCGCTCAACTTGAAGTTGAATGTGAGGTAATGACATGAGTATGTGATAGCTACCCTCTAGTCAAGGAAACTCGCCTTGCTGGGATGGCATGTTTCTACCGACGATTTCAGAGCCTGAAATAACAGCCGGCGATCGGCGGTCCGGCTAAATCCCAGTTTTTCTGATCAAATGTTGAAAAAAGCGGACATTTTGTTCGGACTAACTGACTGGTCTAGAGCTCAAAACGTTGAGGAAATGTATGGTTTTATTTTCCACATTGTCGAGTCAAGACTAAGACAATTTGTGCTTCTATATTCGACACCATTGCGTCAAAGTAGTTGTATAATCACAGCAACTAATCGTAAACGAAACTAATAGACTTCGGGCCAAATTTGAAAAGTTCCGGTCAAATTTGACTTAGCTCAGGTTTGCTGGACAAGTTTTAAATTATTTCAGACTCTGCGACTTACACCGTTTGCATCGAAGGGCATTTCACTCCTAAATCCCGTACGTGTTCAGAAAATTACATACAGGGTGGGAAATGTCCTAGAAGATCCAAAAAATCTAGGAAAATCCTCAAAAGTTCCAGAAGTCCAGGAAAATTTGAACAATATCTGAAAAGTCCAAAGAAGATCTAGAGAATCTAGTATTTTGTTACCAAAAATCGGAAGGGAAAGTGAAAAAAGTCCGAAAGAGAGTCCGAAAGTTCATACTGGGAAAGTCCAGGGATTTTTGAAAGTCCGAAAATCTCGCACATTTTGTTTAGACTGAAATGCCTTTTGGCTTTCATTCAGAATGCTAAAGCCTGGTTCACACTAACAACCTCGTCGATGGTTTTTTTCCTGCGCAATAAGATAGAATTACATACTAGCTAATGATGCGAGTCAGTTTAACAGAAGACTGTTTATGTATGGTCAAAAAGCTACTGGCTCAATCACATACGTCAGGAGAAGAAAATCGCTGACAATTTGCTAGTGTGAGGTAGAACTTGAGAAAATTAATAATGATTCATGTGGAAAAGTCAAAGAAAATCACTACCGTTTCGTAAGTTTCACTTAAATTTGATTTTCTTAACTTTGATAACGTCCATTTTTAAAACAACTGATGTACTAAAACTGATGAGTTCGGTCGATTCTTTAAGCCATTTAAACACTCGTAGTTCGTATGTTATCAGATATATATATACAAGTGCAACACGTGCTACGCCTCGTATTTTGTATTTGTTGAATCACTCCTGCTTGTCTTTTACAAAGTGAAAGCCTGGTTTTCATAAATTTCAGGTGTTTTACATACCGGTAAAAACCAACTTTCGAGTGTGTTGTATTGCTGCTCAAACGAACGTGTAGTTAAAGAGATAATTAAGGACCAAGTTATGAACGTTTATGACTGTGGTACCAAGGCACGATGCGGTTTTCGGGCGGGTTGTTCGAAAGGTAGATAGCGCTATGCACTGGATTGGTGAATTTTTGTAGCCTTCTAGAAATCTTGTATCGATTGGTATAACATAGACTTTCGGTTGATGTTTCTGTAAACATCAACGGAAAGTCTATGTTAGTTAAAGTCTATGTAAATTAAAGTCTCTAATTTTGATATGGTTCACCATATTGAAAGTTTCGGTATGTTTTGTCTAATTTTACGAACATTGAAACCTTCGCTATCCGATGGACAGCGCAATGCAACTTTCGAACAACCGGCGCCTGATTTTCTTTGTCTCTTAGTTATGAATTATTAATGACTTGACAAGTTATTATATTGCACTCATATTGCACTCATATTGCACTTATATTGCGCTTAATTGTGTCTCGATCTTAATCACTTATATGGCACTTAATCGTTTCTCGGTAGATGCAGCGTGAATTCATGAAAAAGTGGGAGGTGGAAGGAACAGACGGAACGATGAGGTAAAACTACGTTTACATAATTGAACTGAAAACATCAGGAACGCTGCCTCCGGCTGGAAATTTGAAGCCAAATTCATGAAGTAGTGCCCAGTCTTTCACGCAGCAGAAAAACACGGCTTATTAAATTTCGAAAAATTTGAGTCAAGATGCAAAAACGTTGTTTAAAAGACGTAAAATGCTTTTAGCACAATAGTTTTTACGTTTAAAACCTCCTTGAAAACTCTAAAGTATAATATTTCTAATTTATTTGTGTAGAATTTGTAAGTAAATCTCTTTTTTTTGAGAAAAATGTGGAGATAGGAGTGGCAGTCGCCGTGGTCTAATCACGTATTTGCGTGAATTTCCGTATTTTGCTCGTTTGTGTTCCAATATAATCCTTCTGAAAGTTAGGGAAAAGATTTTTTTCCAAAAGTAAACTACCAACAACAGTTCAAACCAGTTTTGTAGTTTTGTAGTAGAATATTTAAGAGTACATGATAATAATATAAACATGCCTGCTCTTCAAATGGTGTCGTGAGAATGTCTCGCGACGTAAACACGCGTGTCTGGAGGAAATTTTTCCCTTCATTTGATCATAGGCAAATCGTAGTGGAGTTAGCGTTCCAGGTGTTTTAGTTCAAAGGTTTACACTGCTCTGGAGGGAGTTGAAGACGGAACAGAAAAGCCAAAGATAACCGTTCAACTTCACACAGTACCCCGGTGTAGGGTTGCCAGTTTGCTTGAAGGAGTTAGCCAAACGTCTTATTACTGCCATCAAGAAACATACAACAAGGGGACAATGAATACAGAGTTTGGCTTATGTATCCAGCAAATCTGCATGGCAACCCTGCCCCTGGCGCAAAATTGCTTAAGTGGGTGGGTTGATAGGTAGGCAGGTTGATGGGTGGGTAGGTGTGGATTGGTAGGTAGGTAAGTGAGTGGATTGGTTAGTATACGTTTGTAGTGAACTAGGTATAGGTAGGTACGCTGGCATACAGTATGGTAGATAGATATTTACACGCGTAAAAACCAGCAAGTTGTTGCAATGTTGATAAGAACTGGATGCAACAATATTGGGCTACCCCTACTGTTCACAGCTGTTATCAATATACTGTTCAGGGGCCGGTTGCTCGTACGCCGTTTAGCTTAAACGGTGCAGAAGGCCTAGGTCAAACGTCGCTCTATTCATGCGCCGAACGTAATGCAAATGAGCTCAGACAAAGACTTTAGGTCATTTGCATTAGGTTCGGCGCATGAGAAAAGCGACGTTTGAGCCAGGCCTAAGTCAGAATTCAAAAACACTCTCACCCATTTTCTAAAACTTTCAAATCAAATCTTGTGTAAACTATAGGTATAAGTACATAATAATATTCAGTTAAAAAAACTTTCGTAAGGTATAGGTAAGTGCATAGGTAATATGTACTTATAGGTAAGTACATACTTATAGGTATGTACTTATAGGTAAGTACATAATAGTATTCAGTTAAAAAAACTTTCAATATTTTAGCAATATTGTGCAATATTGCTGACAGCTATACTCTTAAAGTACGCGTGCAGCACAACAGTTGTTGCACCCTGTTTTACCGTAAGCTCATAATGTTTAGCTGTGTAGGTAGGTACTAGCAAAAGCTAATTTGCAGGGAGCCTAGATTATATAGAATGTAATATTGACAAAATTACAAAAGTAGGAGTAGGCAATTGAGTAGTAAGTTCACTGACTAGTTCACTCAAAATTTGTGTTGAATGAGGTTTTGGAGGCCATTCTACGATATTACTCCTCTAAAACTTGAGATCTCTCTCAGGAAATCAATCTAAGTTTTGGTGAAAGAAGTTTCGTGGAAGAGCCTCGTGAATTGTAATAATAAAAGCAAGGAAAAATTCTAGCAAAGGGGTTATATTTTTGCGCGCTATATTTTCCTGTACAGCTAGTTCAATTAAGGTTGTCCTCTTAAAGTCAAAACTTAAAAGTGCAAAACCTCAACCGCTACGACCGAGAAGCACACTGGGAATTGCATAAAACTCGTTTATATCGTCTGCATTTTTTTCATAATATTTTGCAGTTGTCAAATAATCTGAAGAGTGTTGCTAGAAAGAGTACGATCAAAAAAGTCACTAGAGAAATTTGTAGAGGTCCAGAGTGCTCATCAGTCGTAGAGGTCGCTAGGTTTAGTTTAGGTTTAGTAGTTTTAAGATGTTACCTTTAAAGGACAACCTTAATTGAATTATCTGTATATAGCTCTATATTCGTATATATGGCTCTCTACATAGGGTTCTATATTTTCGTGCACTGCAAATGACTGACGTTGAGTAAAAAGTTTATTATTTTTTTTTATTACAGTTTCTTCTACCTGTTTTATAGATCTCCAGACGATTTACTTCAGAAAATTGCAAGACTACAAAAATCTGAAACAGTTTTACTACAAAAACAGAAGCAAGCATCGACAAGGTAGGTGTTTCATGCTGAAAGTACGCGTACTGCATGTGACTAAAACCCTACTATAAATAAGTAAGGCCCCGTTTACACTATACCCCATTGCTATCGGAGCTACTCAAATTTTGCAACTATCGATGCTGCATGAAGATTTTTAATGGTAGTGACACAAAGAAATATACAAAATCAGTCACCCTAGTCAATATTTGCTGGTAGTTATTGCTTCTTAACAGCAAACGAAGATATCGTGACGACTGAATCCGGTATAGTGTAAACGGGGCCAAAGACAGGCTTGTTCATTCCACTAGTCTCGGTTAATATAAAGTTGAAACATGCTGAATTAGATTGTCAAGTAACTCACTGTGAACTCCAAAAAGACTGGAACGATAACTTCGGTGCCATATTTGATCCACATAGGAGGCCGTTATGTCAAGAGTACATTCAATGTATAGTACGAAAAATTAGAACTTTAATAGATCATTTTACCGCGTGACTAACATGAGAGCGAGCACATGTTTTGACAACGTTTATGTATTGTACTTTTCCTCAAATAATTACAAATTATATTCGCAATTATTCGCGTTTGTGCCGAACATTTGATCCAAACTCAACACGTTATGACGGTACAGAGCCGAAATACATCATTTTCAGACACCGTTTTTAGCCGTTAAACTTCGTCTTTACCAAACGCTAAATCACTTTAGCTCTAAATCACTTCCATGCAAAAGGATTGAAATCTCATAATAAATACAAACTTTACCAGTAAAACGAATTGTTAAGGCTGTTTTCCAGTTTCGCGTTTTTTACACGCGCGCACACGCACGTAAAAGTTAAGATTGCAATAACACCTAGTTTATAAACAATCGCAAGAAGAAACGTTAAGAATATTGAATTCTAAATAACTACGTGTCTACTTGTTCTTGTGTATTTAAAAACTATGAAACTTTGAAGGATTTAAACTTTTACGTGCGTGTACGTGCGTGTCAAAAACGCGTAACTGGAAAGCAGCCTTTAAGCTGGTTTTTACCCCTTAAAAATGAAGAATGTTTACGGTGGAAATGTAAACAAGAAGTAACTTTACAACAAGACTGGTGATATGCTGTCTTACGCTTTTTTCACATTTGGAATGTTTATAAAACAAGTATTGAATTTGGTTTTTGTGACATGCGATATTATCAATGTCTCAGAATACGGGTGATAACAATTACTTTGACATTGATAATACCACGTACATGCGACGAAAATCTCGTTCAGTATTTGTTTATAATCTAGTACCGTTGAAGACTGCAGACTATCAGTCGAAAGCTCGTATAGATTGCATATTTTCAGCCAGAGAATGTCTCATAGCACAATAACATTCGTGCAATCCTGACCGCACCTTCAGAATTTTAATATAAATTTGCAATCGACGTTACTAAATTGGGGGGGGGGTTAAACTTCACGTTTTAAAGCAACGGCAAACGGCAGAGCTTTTTTGCTCCTTATCATTTTAGATTTTTCACTTCGTGTCAAACAGTTTTATTTTAACTTCATTGCCGACATAACTAGTATATCTTCGTCTTATAACTGTCTTCTTACCGGCTAGTTTCTCTTCACCTTCACTATGTCGTTTGACGATTTTCGTAAATCGGAGAGCTTAAACTCTCTGTTGACAATAAACGCGACCTTCGAGAAGGTGCCGCACGGCAGTGCAGAAGAGAGTTTATTAAACGCCGCGGTGTTTATTCAAGTAGGTACGTTTTGTGTTTATTAGTTTATCTGAAATTGTTTTCGTTTTAGCGCTAGACTGAGTTCAGATGCATTGCGAAAACAGTCGGAAGAAGTCCGTGATTTGAAACTGAAACTTGTGGACGTTGAGGTATAATTTCAACGGTGACCACTTTTACAGTCGTACCAATAGAGGCGTTTCCAGAAATGTTGAGCTGGGGGCGGTTGTATAAAAACGTGGTTAAAGTTAACTATAGTTAAGTACGAATATCAGCCAACCAGAATCGCCTATCCAAGGTTCAACTACTTTTAACTACAAATTCGTAATTAAAACGTAGTTAAAAGTTTTATACAACCAGCCCCTGTTCATTCCCTAAACTGAAGGAGTTCCTGTGAACGATTCCCTAATATTTTGAAAATTTCTTTAAAAAGTTACTTCCTGTTTGATTGACCAATCAAATTTCTCAAAACAAAGATATAATGTTCGATTGGTTGGTGAAATAAGAAGTTAGAAACTTCTCAAAGAAATTTTCAAAATGTTTGGGAATTGTTCAGAGGAACTCGTTCAACTTAGGAAATGAAGTGGTCAATATTTTTGGGAACGCTTGTATTAGCACGAGTTTGTGAAGTTTGTTATAATAATAATAATAATAATAATAATAATAATAATAATAATAATGATTTAATAGCATTTCCACAATGTGGTTATTCTATGAGTTTTGCGATTCTTCACAACGAGTGCGTAATAAAAATCGTGCAAACGAGCCAACTATGAAGTAATTTGTTTATTATATATGATACAGAGAATTGTTTGTATGACGAGTGGCAACTCAAATCGGTGAAAAGACGTTTTCTTTCCGGTGTAAACGTATTACTATCGTTTAGTTCTAGCAAAATTATGTACACAAACAATTTTTTGTTGTCTTACATCTTACCCGTGTTTCTTTAAGCGTTTAATAACGCTTACATAAGTTCTTTTACGGTAACATTCTTAAAACGTCGCCATGTTGTTTATATGCGCGGGAAAAGTGAGACGATTTTTTTCACGTGTGAAAAATATCATTCGTCTAATCAGAAAGCCGGGACGATAATTTTCACATGTGAAAATCGTATACCGCTTTTATTTTGCTTGTTTTTCGATGAAAAAACGTCGTATCATATAATAAAATATTTTGCCGCGTTGTTTATAGGAGAAATACAACGAGCAAAGTGAGCAGATGAAAAGATTAAATAAACTTCTATCTCTTGTTACAACAGTAAGTGGATATCGTGTTCAAAG
>JAOBYK010566557.1:0-11887 GCA_025434845.1 Phenganax subtilis
CTGCAAAATGAGCACAAAGTTGGCTTCAATTTCCCCCCCTGACTTAGCGTTCCAGATATATTTACATTTCACTGGTCTGAAGCTTTGGGAGTCAAGTTATATTTTAAAGCAGTACAAGTGCGAAGGGAGTAAGGCAATATGGAAGCAAAAACAGTTTGCACTAAGAAGTGTAAACTCCCTGATATAGCTAGAAAATAAGAAACGGTATGTCCCGTAGAAAGTAACAGAATTGGGGCCGGTTGTATAAAACTCTTACTCACTTTTTAATCGCTTTTTTGTTATTACTGGAATAGTGATAGCTTCAATCACTTATTTACGCCAGTTGTATAAAAAGGTAGTTGGCGTTAATTGTAGTTAAAATTTAGTTGTAAAAGTTAACTCTGCCCAAGAGCATCGTTAGCTCTCGAAAGTGTAGTTTAAATTGGCGATTGCAAGGAGTCAGCCACAATCAGCAATTTAATATTAAAATCATGACTTACCAACGGTTTTCAATCGTTATCTAACCTGAGAACGCCTCGCCGATGTTCGCAAACTCTCAGGGACGCTTTCTTTTTTCAGTTTACTTCGACAAAAACAGAATGTACTTTTGCTTCGGAAGCTACCGAGGAGAAGCCATAGCATAAATAGAACCGCTCCATATTTTTCTACAAGTTGTAGTTCGACTCAACCAAAACTTCTTGTGGTAAAAGCGCCTGTTTTGTAGTTGTTTATTATTGTTGTCTTGTATTTTTTCAATATCTTCAATCAAAAAGATGAAAATATCTTCAATTTGAGAAAGCACGAGTCCGCAGTCGTATGAAAAATTCATACCAGTGGTTAATCATTCGTCATTACTTTGTGTTATTTAATGTTGAATAATCCCACGTGAACCCCAGGCGTACTTGACTGACTTGACTACGTTTAGTTTAATCATCCGACAAACTGCGTTTCGTAGAACGCAATGAAGTCGTGTAGTTAACTAATCATTGTTAAGGATTTAACTACAGTGATATAACTACAAGTTTGAACAAAGTGTGAAGAAAGATGTAAACTTGTCCGAGCTAAAGAATATAAACTTTATATCCAACATATGAGGTCTAAGGAATGTGTTCCGAAACAGACGTAGAAAGTTTAAATTGCAAACGTTTGGTCAACAAACGGACGCTATTAGGACGGTGAAAAAAAGACAAACTTTACTAGCAATATCGATCAGAATAATGTTTAGGTATCAATTATCAGAAGAAAATTGCTAAAGGCTGGTTTTCATATAACGTAATTCGTCATATTTTGTCCTAATTCACGTGTCGTAATTTGTTGTAATTCGTTGTTATGCACAATCTGACATATGAAAACTGAAATCATAATTATCATATTTTTTTGTTTTTCACAATTGCGTTCTTCTTGCGACAGTGGCATTTTTATGAAAAGTGGAATAAGACAGAATTACGACGAAATGCGACAATTCCGACAAAAAATGACAGCAATGGAGGCCTGGAGACTAGAACATTGTTAACTCTCAAAACATGGATTTCACAAGTGACAAAACTTTTGTGGACGTCATATAAGAGTTTCCAACGATTTCTAACCCGTCGTCCAAATCTTTAACATACATAAACGCAGTAATTTTAGCAGTTTTCCGGCTAAAAAAGTATTCCCAATCGTAAATTCTAAATTCGTTGACAAGTCTATGAAATTGGCCTTGTTGCGGCCTCATTTGAAATATTTTTCTAACCCAAAAGTTAAGTTGTTTGTGTTTTCTACGTTAAATACCTTTTCTTTTTAATTAAATGCACTAGCAGCACGACTAACTTCTCAGGGCTAGACGACATTTTAGAGAGTATTTCGTTTTCCCGCCAAAACATTAAACTATTACGACTAAATGCGTTAGATACGGCTTGTGATTTTCATATGTCAGATTGTGCATAACAACAAATTACAACAAATTACGACACGTGAATTACGACAAAATATGACGAATTATGTCATATGAAAACCAGCCTTAAAATATGGACTTTAGAAATCTGTCGTTCTCGAACTCAGCGTTTGTTTTGCTGTATAATAGCTTGTAAACCCTGTATTTTTATCTTTTTTACCTTATTTTGTTCAAGTCTTATATAATTATGGGTAAATTAGATTAAATATGATTAGATATAAAAATGTTTGTAGTAACACAGCCTAACGAAAAGCAACCTTTTAGTTTGTAATAGTATGTAATAGTTTTATATGGTTGATTAGTTACCGTGTAAAAAGATGTTTCAATAATAATAATAATGAAAACTTTATTGATTTTTCTTCTAAAATATATGAAATTGTAAATCTCACTTATAATAAGGTAACTTACAATTTGCTACTTGAATCTATAGTAAAATCTATTATATACTAATAACATAAAATGTCTGGATTTTCCCATTCCTTATTTCAGCAACAAAATATAAAATACGTTGTTAGGATTGCTATCGTCATCATGCGTTTTATACAAAACTCTTGCTGTTTCTTATCAAAAGCTAGGTCATCAAACATATTTAAAAGGGATATACTTTCACTGTCAAAAACACCTAAGCAACTCATAGAGATATTTACAAAACTTACTGAATTATATTGACGTTTTAGTTCTTTTATGAGGTTAAAATATTTTTGTCTTTTTCGGATGCTATTATTTCTAAGATTAGATTCATGACCAATGGTTAGTTCGGCCAAGTATAAAGTGTTATTAGGAGTTAAGAGAATTAAGTCCGGACGAAATTCATCACCAGTAATTATTGAAGGGTTTTGATAGCCTGGAAGATCAACGAAGATTTTGGCATTTTTCACGGACAGAACAGTTTTCGCCAAAAAGTTTAAAACAGAGTCGTGACGCCAGGTGAATATGTTAAGGAAATATAATTACAGGAAATATAATTACAGTAGTTGTAACTATTGTCAGAATAACAAATCTTACACCAACATCGTTTGCTAAAACTAGCAGGCTAAGGATATAACTCATGAGAAAGAAACACGCACAAGTACACACACACACATACACACATAGAAGTACACATATAACAGATATTGTGATTTTCACAATACTCCACAACATACTACCGGTGGAGTCTACAAGCGTCACATGCAACGAACCTCTTCGGATAGTCAGCTGCCTTCAGCCACCTGCCCTGGTGCGATAATATGTATGGATCGAAGCAATGACAGGAGTATTACTGGATGTATGCATAAAAATAGCACCAAGAATAATAATTAATAATATACTAATGATAATCATCATCATAATAACGATGGTAACCATAATAATCGTAATAATAACAGGAATTATAACAACACTAATGACAACAATATTTGTAATTATTATCGCGATAACAACTCTTACACACTTTGCGATTGGCACACTCATTCACATGGAACAGATTTGTTAATCATCAAGGCAAACTAAATACCAATTTCCCCATGGATCTTGATGTGCAACAGGGCATTTAAAGGTTATATGCACAGGTCCAAGGGAGAGAAACTGATAAGTGTATAGTCAGAGTTAGTCAGTCAAAGAACTGTACCTAAGTTCACAAGATAGTTTGAATAGTCATTGCCTACACTGACATTGTTTATGATATTTCAATAATATAGGTAACAGAGAGTTATATTATGTTCAACAGTACCTGCAATTAAAACACATGTCATTCAATCCATGATTAATCAGTATCTGAATCACTTGTCGTAATGCCAGTACATATTGTACACCTGAAAATACCAGACATGCCACTACTATCACTTTCTTCATCTGGGGCCGGTTGTATCAAAGGCGTTTAAGTTAAACAGTGTTTAGCTGCTATTCACCGAATAAATTTCTTATCTGGCGGATAGTTAAACAGCAGATAAAACTGTGTTGCACAAAGCCCGTTTAGTCTTGGGTTTAGCTATTAGGATGATACACTCTAATTTATCCAGGCAAAACCAGATAAAACCGGTTATTTTCAGCGGTTGCAAGGAGTTGCTATGCAGTCGTGATGAGGAAATGTTTTCAAAGTGAAAATGAAATATAAGTGAACGGGAAACCAAACTTACCGAATTTTTGTACTGCTGAGTTTGCTTTGATTCTTGAGCTTGCTGAGGAAAACATAGGTACTATGCAAGATCAATTCTCAAACATTTTGACAAACAAGAAAAAATAATTAAATGTGGCAACAAACTGCATGGCTACAATTTGTTTTGGGGTTTGTTTTGTCTTGTAAGATATAAATACTAGTAACACCGAAGGCGAAATCCTCATTGTCATCGTATTTTGTCAATTTCACATCTATAAATGCTGTCCCCTTGTCTATTTACTCATGCAAGTTCAAACAAATGAAAACCAGGAAGCCTGTGCAACACTGTTTATGGACACTTTTGAATTGACTGCAAACACGAAAATTTATCCACAGTATAGCGACTTAAACGGTTTCAAGAGACCATTTAAGTTTAAGTTTACACCATGGATAGGCAAAATTTACCCGGTAGATAGTGCTAAACAGGCTTCATGCAACGCGATTTCTCAAGCGTATATACGGTGGATAGCCAGTTGAATAGTGGTTAGTGACTTAAACACCTTCGATACAACTGGCACCTGATGTATAGTCAAAGGTTGGTGGTTTGACATAGCTGCCACATTTTCCCCAAATGTCTTCAATATAAGTGGAAAACATCCTTTCTTATTACTTATAGTACACCAAGACTGCAATGCACGCTCTTCATTGAAAAAATGGGAAAATGTTCTTTAATGAGTCTGAACTTGTACTTTTCCAAATGCTACTGATAATATTTTCAATAAGGATTTTAGAAAGTAGCAATATCTATCTCTGACAACAACTGTGCATCTGGTGCATCATTAGCAAGGTTTGCACAATACTGAAAATTTAATCTGTAACATGCACTACTATTTCTTCATTACTCTTGTTACTTTTTACATCAGTAATTGAGCTACACACTGAGTACAACTTTGCACTTGGTTGTTCATAATGGTACATTTTCCCATTGGTGAACAGTGCAGCTTGCTGTTGCATGTCACATTACATGTACAAGCAGATTCGCAAGAGCACAGACACCTACAGTTTTCAGCACATGCATCACAGCACATATTTTGTACCATTGTTGGTTGCTCAGTTGGTTTATCATCTAACAGACTATAATTGTCTAGAAAGGCTTCATCAAAAAATATTTCCAGCAAAGTTTGGTATTGTTAATATAGCCCTTCGTTGTATTTATTATATTCTTGCTTTTTGTACTCCTGAATACTTGAAGAGTACAACAGGACTCATTCTTTCATTAGTTCGGCCAACACGACCACATTCTTGGATATTGTCAACAATAGTACTAGATTGTTAAATAAAAATCTGTATATTGTCAATAACGTCAAATACCATTTACTAGAAGTAGTCAGATTCTGTCAACATGGATTTGTACCAGGAAAGTCTTGTGTGACTAACCTGATTGATGCCCTCGACTATGTGGGGTCATGCCTGGATCATGGTGGACAGATTAATACAATTTACATGGACACGTCAAAAGCTTTCAACAAGGTTAATCATGTTGTGTTGATTTAAACGCTGTGTAATGAATATGGTTTTGGAGGCAACCTGCTCAGATGGTTTCATTCATAGCTGATAAACTGTAAACAATGTGTAACTGCGTTAGGAGCCACATCAAAACCTTCTCCCTGTAACATCAGGAGTGCTGCAAGGTTCTATCCTTGGCCCATCATTATTCCTCTTGTACGTCAATGACCTGCCGAGTAGTGTGAAATCAAGTCAAGTTGTAATGTTTGCGGATGACACAAAACTCTTCAAAGAAATACAAACGGACAATAATGTAAAACAACTGCTAGATGATATTAGTAACCTCAAATCTTGGTCAACCACTTCAGGCTTATCTTTTAATGAAATCAAATGCAAAGCACAGACAGTTACTCATGAGCTTAAACCGATCACTACCTACTACACAATGACAGATTGTCAGTTGACATCTACCAAAAATGCTTGTGATCTTGGCGTATGGATATCTGCCGACTTAAGATGGAACGTGCAAGTCGATCAACAATGTGCTCGCGCAAACCAGGAGCTATGTTACATCAGGAGAAACACGTGGTCAATGTATAACATAACAACAAGGAGAACCATCTACCTTAGTCGCGTACACTCACATTTCGGCTACACAACCCAAGTATGGACACCTCAGTCAACTGAATTACTTACGAAACTAACAAGAACTCAATGGCGCATGACAAATTACATCCTTAACTTACCATTTACTTGTTCTGTTGACTATAAACCCAGACTGGAAGCTCTCCATCTACTTCCCTTACTGGCACGAGTATCTTGATATGGTGTATTTTTTCAAAATAATCCACAGGCTGACACACTCGTCTTTTCTTACAAAAGAAAATGACACAAAATACAGGAGATGTAACAGCAGCAGCAAAGCAAAATATGAGGTTGCACAATGTAAAACAACAACCTTCCAAAGGTCATTTTGGATTAGAACAATCAGAACTTGGAAACATTAATGGACAATTAAGATTTAAGCAGGGAAAACCTTGGCTCTTTTGAGCTAGTAATGCGAAGATACTTTTTGCTGCATTAGAGAGAATGTACGAATGTGATGATCCAAGAATTTTTAAAACGATCTGCCTGAAATGCAATAGTGCAAGAACGTTGACTAAACCAGTGAATTGTTGTTTTTAGATGTTTCGATTGTGCACTGTATATATGTTTGTGTTTAACCACTTGGAACCACAGTAATTGGCTTTTCGGCTGTTGTGGTTACCCAGCCAAATAGTGTGCATGTGTCTATTGTGTGAGAGTGAGTGTGCACGCATGTGTGTGAGTTTAATTATCCAGTGTCACAGTATGATGGGAAAGCAATTAAATTAAAGGTATTACAAGGTAAGCACCTTGAACATTCACAGTCATACCAAATGCTATTGTGCAGAATACAAAACGTACTGTACCATCAAGTTTGAAAAATTCTTTTGCAGCAGCATCCTTTAGTAAATGGTGTGTCTTTTTATGATAAATGGCAAACAACCGGGTTCTGTCTTCCAATGTTTCATCCCCACTTCACAAAACATAACTATCGGAACCAAGTGCTTCATGGAGAGCTTCGTATAAGTCCTTTATATGGCATTTTTTCTGAAAAAAAAACAAATTTCTCTGCATGATGTTTTGTGTTTAAAGCTCATTAATAAGCCAGCTAAATGAGCTTGAGAGATTATCAGGGTTAACAGTTGATGCAGAAAACCTTATATTCTGTTTGTCTCGAATTGTATTGCCACCACTGATCAGATACTGGGAACTCTTCCGGGGTAACATCTGCCCAGATTCAAGAGCATTTATGCGAAACTATTTCAAAATTGAAGGATTACACCATATCCCTGTCAACTATACAGTGCCTCTTTCATGCTAACAACAAGCATTTTAACACAAGCTCACATTGTACAGAATATGTTGATGCAAAAGTTGGTCTGAATTTA
Organism: Phenganax subtilis; assembly: GCA_025434845.1. Taxonomy (NCBI): domain Eukaryota; kingdom Metazoa; phylum Cnidaria; class Anthozoa; order Malacalcyonacea; family Clavulariidae; genus Phenganax; species Phenganax subtilis. Next base: position 7,469 of record JAOBYK010566557.1, read on the forward strand.
AACTCCTATCGAAAACATCACGAAGATGCACATAATCTTTTCACGAGAACTTAATATTGCAGAGAGCTTGCTTGTCTTTTTCCTAAAGAAATTGGAATACTGTCGATTGTTGACATGTCAAAAATTAAAGTAGGAGCATCTGCAGTTTCTTGTTACCTCCAAATTAAAACGTTTTTACCTGTCCAAGACCTACTCAACTTAAACGATCACAACTTCCCTGCTCCTGGTTATTTTCTAGGAACCTCTGGATACATGTTTCTGGAGCCGAAAACAAACATTAATCATGAAGAAACATCATCTTTGCTTTACGACAAAGAATGCTCGAGTATTAAAGTCCATGAAGACTTATGAAACATGCAAGCCACTGGATTTAAAGGAACACTCTGTGATGTGTTGGTTCATCAATTGAAGATTCTTCTAAACGTCAATGACACATCTGAGGAGATTCTACAGGAAATTATGAGAGAATCAAAGAAAAACTTATCTGAAAATAATGCAACACATGAGACAATTGAATTAAAAGCAGCTGCAGCTGGCTTTTCAATGGACATTAGTGTTTTCCATAGTCCCAAACAATGGATAGTTATCAAACCAAATAATAGTATGAAAGGTACCTCATATGTTTTGCAACACGAAGATAATACTTTTGAATCGGTCACTTTCAAACATGAAAGCACAGGTTGCTTCAGAGTCATTGAGGGGCTGGATAAACTAAGCCTTAAACATGATTACCTAGGAAGAACACACTTACCAACACCTCACGCTGGGCCAGTGGCACTATTTGTTCGATCGAGCAAGTACAACTATTCTACCATTTGTACTCATATCACAGATTTGTATTCCCTCTTGAAATCAGAAATGGACACATCAACACGAAAAATTTTCATGTTTGTTTCCGACAGTGGGCCAGATTTTAGTCCATTGTCTGTTCTGAATCACCTATATCTGTATTGTTTATTCAAAAGCCTTGATTTGAACATTTTGGCAGTGTTTACCTACGCAGCGAGATAGTCGGTGTTCAATCCAATCAAACATTTTAGTCCTTAATGGCAAGAAATCATTGGATACGTTTTTAATAAGTATATATGAAACAAAAACAAAGACATAAACAACAGAAGTATCACTGCAATAGAAACAATTGCATTTCAATGTTAAATGTTTTAAAATTTAGCAGATACGTATTTATCAGGAAATTTTCTGATTAATCTTTCGTGTCAGCATGCTGTAGTGCTGCCTCCAATTCTGGAGTGAGGTTTGAATATCTTAAATTGCTTATGTAATTTTAACAAGGTGTAGTATTTGATTCAGTGGTGGATGGTGAAAGTAAGCCTCCTATTCAGCAGAGTAAACTCACCCCCAGACGAGCTAGTACAGATAGAAAGAGTTGTATTTGACAAGGCCATGGGCAAATTGGAATCTTACTGGAAACGTTCCTGCTTCGATTGTTATGAAGAATCTACGAAGATCACACATATGAACAATGCCCAACTGCTGTTTGATGACTATGAGACTGTGAAAAACTTTCTCAATTGCCCTATTTATGATTTGCATGAATTCAGCAACCTTTACAACGAGTATAAATGCATGTTTAAGCATGTTGATCATCATGCTAATGAAATCATATTCATGAAATGAGATGACCGGTCATGCTGTGGGGATTGGAAATCCACTAGCCCTAAAGATTTGCTGAAGAAATTCAAGATAATGCTGTTTGCACCATGGGCGTACTGGCTAATATTTTTTACTGGGCGGTCGGCAATTTGCCTGCCTACCATTAAAATTGCCCGACTTATTTTGCTATTGATAGTCATATCTACAGGGGCGTAGATAGAAAGCTTTCTAGGATTGAGGAGCTGAGTCTTGCGAGGTGCCACCATGGTTGGCACCAAGGGAGAGAATTTGAGAATTTTAAGGCTCTAGATTGCTGGAAATGATCGTTTTTGAGCAATTTTGCATCATAACCTAAAGCTCATTGTGGTCATGTGCAACTAACACACACAATCAACATAGCAATGCTTGCCGATTCTTTTAGAGGGGATAAACCTCCCAATTAAAATTTTGGGCAGGCTTAACCCCCCCCCAGCTTTCCCGCTTCTCTTGAAATAATGAAATCTATTTTAGTATTTAATAGAATGCTTAAAAACCCACTCCCTGTTATAGTAACTACAAGGCTACAATGAACCTGTATGCTCTTGCAAATGCTTTGCTACTTTTACATGATGACCTTCAGTTTTAAACCCAGCAGTTTAAATAAAATGTCAAAAACCAGCGATTTGCTTCGTGGCATTTCACGTACCTTAGCCGTTATTCCAGACTGGAAGTAAAATACGGGATTCTATAAACTTACACCTGTCCCATATTTACTTCCAGGCTCCAGAAATGCACGTGAAACACTGGAAGTCTTAAAATAGCAATACTGAGAGCATTTTTGAAACCTTTAATGACTGAAGTGAACGACAACCATTTACCCAACTGTCAAACGAATATTGCCTGACTGGCCTTGTTTGCCCTACAATCTAGGGGGCTGCCGCCCCCCGCCGCCCGGTACGCCCATGGTTTGCACCATCATCATCAAGAACAAATGGTCATTGTCACTCCCTTCTACACTCCTGTATCAAGGTTAAGCATGTTTTTGGCAGTGGTGGTTAGCCAAGCGCCGCAAAGAATTAAATCGGAAAATGTGACCATTGCCGTAACTAACACTTCAAATCTAAAACAGGAAAAAAACCCCGCCACCAGTCAGTATTCCACTGCTGCAAAAAAGTTCAACAACAAAGACCAAAATACTTTGTGTGTGACGTTTGTGCAGCTTTGTTTTTGCAGTTTGTCATCTCTTAATTGTCACAAGAAGGAAAAAAACACATGCAATGAAATCAAGGAAGAAAGAGAAAAAATCCTGAAGTTTCCAAAGAAAGACGAACATGTGTACCATGCAAGATATGTTGAGAGCAAATTCTACCGTTGGAAACGAAGGCGACGCAGAAAACTCAGAAGTGCCTGAATGCGTTATTGATGAAATCAGAATTACAGAAATCAACTGGTTTGAATGTGAAATATGCTCCAGATGGTGCCACATCTATTGTGTAACCAAGGATGAAAGTAAAAGTGAAATGGAGGGCTCTATGTGTAACTCTTGGCAAAGATAAAAGAAACACCAAATTGACATTCTTTGTGACAGTTTGAGTATGGATTCTGCCCCTTATGCATCATATGGTAATTTGGTCAGGCCCAATCTCTCCTGTAATAGCTCCCTGACTTGTGATTCTCTTATGAGAATCACAGGACAGAGTACTGTGTATGTGTGTACTCTGCAGCAGTTATCTGAATGTGAAGAGACTGATGACAAAGTGACAGGCATGTGTGAAAGTAGAGCAACAGTATCTTCAGAAACCAGTTGCTTATTTAAACCAAATGTTATCAGGACTGATTCATCTTTCTCAATGCCGTCAACAGAGCATCAATAAGCTTTTCCAACAAATTTTAAACAATGATACTCATAAATTACACAACCTACTGCCTCCTGTCCATGACACTGCTGTAAATCTAAGGAATAAATCTAAGTTTATAATGCCCAAGATTCGTACAAACTGTTTCCAGAGTACTTTTGTAATATCAAACTCCTTGCATTCTTAAGCTTAATGTCTTCAACTTGGAAATATCTAGTTCTAATAAGTCTTATACTAGTATACTTTTATAATAGTTTTATATATGTATATATATATATTCCTGTAAACTTTACTTAATTCAGCCCTTGGCTGCAATATTTAGTAAATAAACCATCTATATATTTATCTAAGGTAAGTATGGCACTGATGGGCGCATTGTTTTGGGTTTTTTTAATTTAGACATACTGTGAGACCGTGTTAGTATGACCACGGTTCAGTCAGAATATTTTGGTAGTATTAGACACGTAGTCAAATTAGCAGGAGTCAGGATTAATTTAAAGCACAATTGTGTTTAATGATGTCATTAAAAAAACAGGTCTCTTCAATTAGTTTTCATTTTGAGTCTAGAGCAGAGGGATATCAGTGAAAGCAGTGCACAGTCTTCCACTCTATCAATGACAGGCATACAAGGTAGATGCATTAATTGAAAAGGGCTCCTTCTAATAGCTCTAGAAGCATTTCTTAGTGAAAGCTGGGAACCTAACTTTTTTTACTTAATTGAACTGTGCTGATTTCAGCCATGCCTACTCCCAGGTCTAATTTGGGGTTTTTAGCTGTCTAAGTAGCATGAAAAAAGACTGCCTTGGCCAAATTCTTGTTTGCTCTTACTGGATCTTTAACCTTATAGACAAAATTTCAAAAAAGTTTCAACTAGGAATATCTTTTACCACAGCTGAAAAGAGCATCCTGAACTTAGTAAAACTGCCAAGTTTGGATGCGAAGTGTTGTAAAATAAGGAAAATATAGCCGTGCA
>JAOBYK010566668.1:0-11887 GCA_025434845.1 Phenganax subtilis
ACAAGTACTCAACCAGCACAACATCGATCCAGAGACACTTGAAAGAATTGTTCAGGGTTACGTTCAATCGCAGTTGAGCCATGCAGAACAGGTGATACAGCACGAACGACAACAACATCAGCTTGAGCAGCAAAATGCAGCACTACAGCTGAGCCTTGAACATCAACAGATGAACCAACATATACAACAACAAGAAGCCAACATGGCACAACAAGCACACAGCAGAATCAGCCAGATCACAACAGAGGCACAAGCAGAAATCTTAAAGCGCCAACAGATAGCAGAACAAGCACAACGCGAGATACAACGCGTGACAGCTGCAGCAGAAGCCAGGTTCCAAGACCTTGCGCGTGAGAACGAAGCACTTCGAGCATCTCCTGTTGCAGGCTACTTTGATGCGTGTCCGTCGGAAGCCGGAAGAGCACCGTCGGTTGCTTCAGCCTCACCGTTGAATGTTGTTTACTGCCATGTGTGTGGCAACCAAAATGTTGTTGGACGAGGTTGGTGTTGGAACTGTAAAAGCAGTCTTGAAGAGCCCGAGAATGGTACGGACCCCTTTGAACCACCATCTCATGAGAGGCATATGTACCCAATGCCCAGAGGAGCATATCCTAGGAATCATTCCCACGATGAACCCAAACCAGCTCAATCCCCCCCTACCAGCACCATCACCCCCACAACCATCTCAATCAGCGCAAGCTGTCTCAACTCATTTGCTCCCAAAAAGCACCACCAGCGCCAAAGCACACCTTTTCCCCTCACAGTGAACGATCAACGCCAGCGCCATCCCTCATCTTCACCTTCTTCACCTGGCAGTCAAAACTCTCAATCAATCATGATCCTACCATGTGAACATGCTTATCGAGTGCATCATGCCTACCATGTCTACCATGTTTGATTCCTACCGTGCTTGTCAGACGTACCATGCATGTCAATCCTACCATGTGAACATGCCTACCATGCTGACATGCATGCGGTACATGTTTTAAAATATATACATGCATGGCATGTCAATCATGCGGCAGCCACCAACTTCTGGACTGCTTGCGCAATTGAAAACTTCAATCCTGCGCAACGCAACAGCATTAACAAAACACACACACACACAACACACAACAAGTCAATGTCCTGCTGTGTAGCGCAGCAGCGTCGTCAGATGGCTGGTTCGTTTGTGTGTCTTCTTCGCCAAGTTGGCAACTGTTCGCACAAAGTCTTCTTCCATCCAATTGGCTTGAACCACGGGGTTCCGCCCTGTCTGGGCAGCAGTCTCTAGCATGTGAACCTGCATATGAAACTTCGGCCTCACGTTGAACAAGAGGTAGCAACAGAAGCCTTTGTAGCGAATGTGCAAGGACAATAGCAATTTGTTGTGGTAACCCCCAACAACCCTCAGAGCTTCCTTGCTCTCCTCCGAAAGGAGTAGGCCTGAATCTTTTCGTTCCTGGTGCAGCATGCTCATGATATAGTCACCTGTCCAGCATATCATCTTCAAGTCTGAGTCGACATCTTGCTCCTCCAGGAAATCAACGAGGAAACCTAAAATTGTGGCTATGTGCCACGCTTTTCCATGGTAGTGCACATACGAGCCGGTTTTCAAGCCAAGGTTTGACTTTTTCAGGCTCCAAGTGCTGGGAAGTACATTCCTTGTAGAATCCTTCTTCGACCATTCTCGGATCAAGCGCGACGCCGTCACCATCCGCGCAGCAACGTTGCTGCCGGAAAAGACCCGGCTTCGCAAAAGAATGGTCAACACACTCGCGGCAATGTCCCGGCCTGTGCCTAAATGAAATGTGTGCATGATATCAGGAGCTAGAAGCGATATCTTCCATTGGTTCAGATTGGTGACAGTAGGTTTCTCATACCACACTTCATCCTCTGGCCGTGGGTCCGACCTCCATAGTGCTCCTTCTGTGATATCAGTGTATGGCCGTTGCAAATCCTTGGTGCACCTGCAAATATGACATATCTCATTCGAGGATGGGCCAACGCGAGCATTCAACAGTTGCCCAAAGAATTTCCAATCCCCCTTCACACTGGCTACCAAACCTCGAAGGTTCTTTCCTCCAACTGTGCATCCAGCCGTCTCCAATTTATTCATGCTATCAGTGATGACTTTCATAACAGCCTGGAGGGTGCGATTGACTTTTCTGTCCATATAGTAGAATCTTTTCGGGAGCAATGCTATAAGGTACCTGCTAGCGCGGGTGTCTTCATGGATTGTGGAAGTCTCTGCACTCCAATTGATGCACATACAAAGGTCACCATCAAATACCTGGATCTCATCTCCAAATATAGATAGTGGCACAACGTCATCGCCGTGTGGCCTCTGGAGATTGAAATGCCTGGCCAGCATTTCCCAGTAAGCAGGCGTGGCGTGTCCAAGAAGCTCTCTGTGTCCTTCTTTCATGAGTAACGCGACCTCAACTGCCCAGGAACCCAGTTACACACACACACACGCACACACACGCGTGTCTCAGGTCAGGGCCATGTCTTCAGGAAGGAGAAACGGCCACTCAACTAGTTCCATGTTTTCGCCATCTTCAGCACTCACTGGTATGTAGTGCCAAGTCAACAAATCCTTGTAGGCGTTGCCAGATTTGACCATGGCCTTGTGAGCTCGAAGGTCCCTCGTGGTGTGCGACCTTGGTACTGTTGATTTTCTCTAGCTTGTCAAAATAGAAGGAACGGGCGTGAGCCCAAGGCCCAAAAACATCTGAACCATATGCGCCACCGATCCTGGCAGCGGCTGCTAGAGTGGAGCCACCGCGACCCACTTCAGCAGCAAGCCTCGCAAGCCAAACTGCGCATAAACGCAAAATGTTTTTTAAACCTAGCAGCCTTTGGTCTAAAGTTTTCCTCCACGCAGCTGTACCTGCATAAACATGTCCAGGCAGACTGCCCACAGGCAACATGTACAAAACGTTCACACTGAAAGTCAAAGACAATGCATTTTTCTGCAAAGTGCGGAGCTGCTGTTCTGACAACCCTGGGGCTTTCAAGGCCCTCTATGGGTTGTGCGTGTACCCATGTATCGTGCTGCTAGCGACATGTTAGCTGCACTAAACCCTAGCTCATGCACACGTGTTCTCACATGTGTCATGGCGAACAGCCGATCGAAGCTCACAGGCCAAGGCTGCCACTCAGGAGTAGCCCCTGCCATGAAACAAAGGAACTTGATAGCATCTCGAAGTTCAACGCAGGCCAGCACGGCTTCTTTACTTCCTTCAGGACAGCACCAATTTCTGCCCTCTTCATACGACTGTCGCCCACCTCAAGCACAAATGGTTCTGTGTGACACTGGGTACCAGGGTACATGTTCTAGGGCCCAAGCTGCTGTTGTGATTTCACCAAGCAAGGCTGCAAAAGCGGTTTCGTCAGCTGCTGATGGAATCCTGACATATATATATATAGAAAAGATACATTATAAATAGCGCACCAAGTAAGAGGCACGCCTGGAAAAAACTCCCTTCAAAGTTTGGACGTGCCGGTTCAAGGCTGTGGTGCCCTCGGAAAACCTGCCATCTCCGTACTCCCCCACATCCAGGAGCAAGGAGTTCAGTGCAGTCAGCTCTTTCTTGACTTCTGCACCTGATCCAGGACAAAAATGCAACGCAAAAAAGTATACATCAATCTGAGCACCAGGCGAGCCAAAGTGATCTTCTCTGCAATGGTTTTCCCAGCCAGAACTGGACCAGAAAGTGGCGCTGCTTTAGCTTTTGGCTTCGCTCCAGCCTTGACTTTTGCACCTGGATCTGTCAGGTGAGCCATGAAAAGCCATGAAAAACCATGAATCGGCGTGAAAAACCGTGAATCAACTTCCTGAACATCAATTCCCTTTAGACAAGGCACGGGGTACTGGAGGTGCTGGAGATGCCGGAGCGGCTGGGGACTGAGCCACTGCCGCCTGCTGCTGGCGCGCCAAGGCCACTGGGTCAGCCACTGACAGCGTCGGAGTCGGGAGCATCATGCCCATTGCAGACATAGCATCTGACCCTCTGATCCCCGCTTGCATGCTCGTGGTGAGCGTTTGCCTTTCTGTCGTTGTTTGCTCAGTTCCCACATTCACCCAAAACCTCTGGCTCTTCTGACAATTCGGCGCATCAGGGTCTGGAACTGCTCCTCTGCGGATGCGTCCCAGCTTCTTCTCCCTTAGAGAAAATGCAGCGTATATTATTCAATATGGAAAAATGACACGCCCACACACAAACCAACTTTGCCATGCAGGCTAAGTGCTCACTGAAGCCAGCGGCATTCATTTCATCAAGCGTCATCAACTTTCGCTTGACCTGTAAGCTGTCATCATGTTGCCTCGTAGCCTGAAAGCTAGCCTCGATCGCTTCCAGGCTACCTCGCTCCACAAAAGCCTTAAGTACTTCAAGCTTCTGCGCTTTTGTGCCCTGGAAAAGGCGCGCAACTTCCGGGAATTCGCTGGCTCGCGGACCCTTGGCAACGCGGCTCAGCGTAGCCCACTCTTTTCGGTGAGTAGTGGAAGAAATAAATCTCCATGACATGCGTTCCGGAAGCCATACCTTCTGGCAAGTCAGCGCCTGCTCCCGCATGCGCTTCAGGTGGAGGCGAGGCTGAACGACGAGCAGCTTTGGCCAGCTCGTGTTGCTCCAAATCTTCGTTGACCTTCGCTTCCTGGGCCACCCTCAGAGCTTCCTGGCTTTGCCTGCGCTCATGGGCTTCGGTGGTATTGAGCAATTCAGCAGCTTGAGCTTCCGCTTCCTGTTCGTAGTCAAGAGTGGGCTGATTCTCGAAGTCAGGCTGGCGGTCGTGTGGCCAAGAATCGTCATCTCCCTTGGCCTCACACGCGCTGGCAACTTTACATGGTTGGTGCCTTTGCCATGGCCTGACGTGTCATATGTCATGACATGGCATGCTTCGTAAATAGATGTAAATGTCATGGCATGACATGTTTTGTAAATAGATGTAACATGTCATGACATGGCATGTGTTGCACGGAACATGAACTGGTAAACACAGTACATGCATGCCATGCATAAGTTATCAGTACATGCCATGAATAAGTACATGCCATGAACATGTATCATGTACATGTACCATGTATCATGACATGGCCCGGCCTCCTCCTCATCGCTCAGCACAAGGACCTTGGAGCCGCCCTTCAACAACTGCTGTCCCTGAAGTAAGGTGGCAATCGACCTCAGTACAGGTATCTCTCCCTCTCTCTCCCTCTCTCCCTCTCTCTGTGTTTCTCTCTCTCTCTCTCTGTCTCTCTCTCTCTCAGACTCTCTACACACACACACACACCTGAGGCCCAAGCCTTTGAGATCCCAATCTCTCCACAGGAGCCTTCAAGTCCCCAGCAGGCGGCATCTCCAAAGGGGGGTCAAGCTGAGCAGCCGGAATTTCCTCCCAGCGTGTGGACTGGGAAAGCGGCTCAACCGCCTCGACCACTTCCACATCCTCGTCTCTGAACGTGTCCTCCAAGTCTGGTGGGCAGGATGGAGCAGGTGCGGGTGGTTCAGGTGGATGATGATCAGGCTCCTTGCTCACTCGAAGTTTCTTGTTCTGCGGGGCGGGGTCCATGTCATCCAAAATCTCTTTGGCGTCGTGCGCAGAGATACCCAAGGCTTTGGCAAGTTGGTTGGCCGAAGGCTTACGGCCATGGTTTTCCTCCCTGAGTGCCATCAGCAGATCAACGAATTGGTCTGCCCCAGAAGCCATTGGCGAGCAGCTTCAAGCTTCAGGTAGCCTTTGTATGCGTCCAAACTCTACAAACTTCTGGGCCAGGCATGAAACACATGAGTGCCCTTGTCTCCAAACGATGGAAAAAAATTCACGGGGCATCATGCCGATTCACGGGTACATCACGCCGAAATCACGGGTTTTTCACGGCCTATGTTTTGGAAGGATGTAGTTGCGCGTTTGCTCTCCCACAGGGCTGTTTTCCCCTTGCAAGCCATCAAGCGTCCAAACCCCCCATGAAGCCTATACAACTCACGCCCGCTCTCTTACAACGAGCTTGGCATATACAGTGTCCAAAACATCCTTCCATGCCTCTGGCGGTTGGAAAGCTCGGCTTTGCCTCACGTACCTAATCGCATCCATGCAACCAGCCTCAGTTTGCCAAGCACACATCAAACAGCTACGCGTCAACAGAAACTTATAAGCTTCCAACATCCTTCCAAAGATCCACTTCTGCCCAGGGAATCCCCTGTCAAAGATTCGAGAGGCAACACCAACACACCTGCAGCAAAACCATGAGTTAAACAAACCCAACCTCTAACAGGGCCACGTCAGATGTTTCATAGATCTTCTCATCGCCAACCAAAGGAGCTTTGGGGAGCACCTGGTACAAAGGCACGCTCATGAACCATTGTAACAGACCAGCCCCTTAAGATCCCCACAGGCCAGTCTCCAGCGTCCATCTCACTCTTGAGTTGGGCCAGGTGCCAGCCAAAGCGGGGGTGATAGGCCCTCAGCAGGAGAACCATGGCTGCACTAAGAACCATTGTATATGTCACAACCATGGACGTGTTTAATCGTGCCAAAGATTCTGAGACTCTTTCATCTCAGCTTTGTTTCCACTCCATGAATAGGTGCCATCTGCACGCTTCTGTTTTTTACCAAAGATGGCCCACGCAACTCCGCCAATCTTTCAGCGCTCAAATATCCGGCTGCAGCTTGAAGGCGAGAAAGCAAATGATAGTCTTGCGAATACAAGACGTGCCGCTTCGGAGTGGAGCGTGTTGCGTCTTGACAATAAGCTCCGCCCCAGATCGATGCCTGGTACAATCCAAGCTCCCTCAAGAGCACCTCCAGCCGAGGGTGTTCACAAGCTAAAGATCCCTGAGGCTGCTCAATCAATACCCTGCAACCCTGGCTCAGAGAGTAGTAGGTAAGAAGGGCAACCACCGCCGCTAAGCGGTTGCCAAGATGGACAAAGGTAAAGCCTTCATTGCCACGTGGAAAGACAATGGAGCGTGCGTGGCTTCCTCTTGCCCTGAGCGCAAACAATCCCAAGCACAGTTCACCTGAAGAAGAACCATCATACATACTAAACCTTTGAACACGTGGTACCAAGTAGCGGAGCACAGAATGAACGGCATTCCAACCCCAACAGGTGCAGAGCGCCCACCCTGCTTCTTCGAATGCAGTTCAAGCAGAGCCTCAACATAGCAGGTCTAAGTCTTCACAAGTACACCTATGCACACCAAGGTCCCAGCAGCAGCCCTGCAGGCTTGAGGAAGTCCATGCTCTTGTCCAAGTCAATGTCCAAAGCCACTCCACAGAAGCCCGCCTCAGCAGTCACACTCAAGTGCAAATGAAGACAACGACTGACACAAAGCGTCCAAGCCCCAAACGTTTTTGAATTGAGCGCTGACATGTCCTTGTCCACTAAAGAACTCAACCCAGTCATATGCCTGAAGCTCAGCACAGATGAACATGACAGCGTCAGAGGCACAAGCAAAGATCCAAGGCAAAGACTCTATCAGAGGACAAATCTTGGAGAAATGTCACATGAAGGACCAGGAGAATTAAAATCTCCGGGCACCTCCAGCTCAGCATCTCAGCAACAACCATCTTACTTACAAAACAAAGCCTTGAACAAAAATGCTCTGTCAAGCACATGCAATGTTGCAGCTACAAGCACTCATGTCCCACGCATGCATGACACTACTATGCAGTCAAAGGAAAGGCGATTCCTTACATGAGCACTTTTCCCACTCAGCTCGCGGTCAGGCACCACAGGCGTTCCAATTACAGAGAGGCGCAGGGCTCAGCAGAACCGCCTCCTCTTAAGTTCACTCGGGGAGAGGCCGGAAAGGAGGTTGGAGCGATCATCGCTCAACATCCACATCTTGTTTGCTTCATGGTACTTATGCCCCTTCTTTTTGCAGTCTGCCAAGAACTGCTGTCTGATCTCAGCAAACTTTTTTGCCACATACACAGGCTCAGCCACCTTGTCACACTTTTCCTCTAGCAGGGGAGCCTCGCCGGGCAAAGGCTGCTTTTGGGAGTGCTGGGGTTCACAGGAAGCGTCCACCAAACACAACTCTCTTTCCATTTCCTCATCAGCTATCACCTTCTTGGCCTTCTTTGAAATCTTTTTAGGCTTTGCCTTGGCCTTGGCCTTTTTTTGCTTGGACGACTTGCCGCCATCAGGCTTCACATCCTCATTTTTCACGTCCTCATCTCCTGCCGTAGTGGCAAAAGGAGTCACCGAGACCACTTGTTTCTCCAAAGCTTTAAGTACAAAACCTGGCAGTGGCCTGCTTGAGCGGGCAGGCGTAGCAACAGGTTTCTCTGACACCACTGCGTTGTCTTTCTCCTTTGCAGCTGCATTTGAAACCAAGCGCTTCTGCACCAGACCGCTGAGCTTAGCCCAGTCAAAGTCCAAGTGCTTAGGCGGCGGCGAAACAAGCTGCTCCATGGTATCAGGACTCGCAGCCTTCTGAGGCTCCACAGGCTCCATGTCGGCCTCATCTGTCTGACCTCTTTTGGCCCTCGGAGGTGGTATGATCTCTGCGCGTTGAAGTCTGCGCTTCAACTCCTTCAAGCTATTGCTCTTGGCATTCTCAGGTGTCTCGCAGTAAATACGCCTGAAGCGCTGGACAAGCTTCCTAGACGCCATAGCCATTTTTGCTGCCCAGGGGGCAAGAGCTTCTTCAGTGACGCCTACTGGAACCAGGTTCTTCTGTCGGTAGAAGCTCTTGATGCCCTGGCTCAACAACTCCTCCGATAGCTTTCGCCATGGCGTCACCTTCATGATCGCAAAAATGACCTGCCCACATAATTACTCAAAGCAAGGGTAGAAACCAGATTGAAAAACACACACTTTGCGCAATCAAGGAACTTCTGTGTTCTTTTCACAATCCTTCAGTGTGCAAGGGTTCTTGCCAAACAGCTCCGCCGAGTGTGCAGTGACAAAGGTAAACCCCACCTACACCGTGAACACATGAATCAGCGTGAAAAGCCGTGAAACAGCGTGAAAAACCATGAAATAGCGTAATCTTGCACTCCCTGCACAGTCCAAATGTATGTATATATACACGCCTCTGACAGCCGGGCTTCTTGCGCAAAAGCTGCAGCATATTTATCTGCTAGGTCAGGGTCTTCGCTCAAAGACTTCAGCAGCTTCGGCATGATGGCAAGCTCTCACAAGCCCAAACAGCTAAAGAAACAAGAGTTGACAAATAGAGGTAATACATACCCTTCAAAAAAAGCTGCGCAGCACACAGGTCACTGGTTGAAGGAGCGCTCACAGAGTCCCACCAGCAATGCTTGTAGAACTTCACCTGCCATGGGATCACACACACAAGCTCCATGAATAAGGTGGACCTTTGCTGAGCTCCAGACAGCATGTCATGGGTTCACCTACTGCCATGAACAAGTTGACGAGTAAAGTTTACTAATGATGGTTTTACGTACACGCATTCATGTTTCCATGGAAGCCATGAACATGTTCTTTACATGTAACATGTTTACATGTCACATGGTTCCGTGTGACATGTTTACATGAAACATGTTAGCTATAGAGTGTTTACATGTAACATGTTTACATGCATGGTTCCATGTTCCCATGTCTACAGGTTTATACTCTACATGTACATGTTGGCATGCGTGCATGTACTGAGGCCCGGACCATCTAAGCTTCGCGCCCACCTGAAGCAAGACAAGACAAGCGTTGCAAATCGCAAAGCAACACCAAGCTCAACACAGACGGCCATAATGAACACCTCGGCCAGAAAAACGTGAACCGGCATGAAAACCCGTGAATCAGCGTGAAAACCCATGAACCAACATGATCCCCCATGAACATGACATGCGCACGCATGCATGCTTTGGCCCCGTGAACTAACACGATCATGCGCGTGTCTTTTTTTACAGCGGCGCTCTGCCAGTCACTTGCGCCCACAACCTTAGCTGAAGCTGCAGTGCGCTCTATATTGAAGACAACGCAAGCGTATCTAAGCCATGCACCCAGGATGGGTGGACATCAGCCTACCTGGCGCTAGCTGCGAGCAAGGTCACACACTTAGCACGCAGCCTGTCTCCCTTGGCCTTCTCCATCACCTTCTGATCGGCGGCGGTGGTGGGTTCACAGCAAAGTATCCAGTCGTGAACCTGCAAGCAAGTGACACTGCCGCAGTGCATGTTCATGCTCTCTCAAGCCAGCCTCCAAACCCAAGGCAAGGCTGGATCTTGCTCTTCCTCATCCTCAATCTCAATCGGCCCAGAAGGCCAAGGAGCTTGAGCAGCTGCTTTTGGAGCTGGGGCTGGTTTGGCAGCTGCCTGTGTCACAGGCTTCAGAGGTGCTGGTCTGCTCTTGGGCTTCCTGTTCGTGACAGCTCGGAGCCATTCTGCCTGGAGGCAAACTTACAAACAAAATTGGCAGGCCCAATCGAAAAAGGGCCTTCTTCTTGTCACCATCAGGGACGCACAGCGTCTTTATGTAGGTGGTGCTCCAACGAAGTATTTCAGGGTTCGACTTGCTGCTACTGGCCTCGCGTCCAGCATGCCCAGCACACAGGCGACGCCTGCAAATTACCTTGCCTGCGCCTTTGCCCTTGCTCCCTTCTTCTCTGCCTCCAGAGAAGAGATCATAACTGTCAAAGCCAAAGCACACACGACAGTCCCAAGCCTTTAAGTCCTGCTGCTCAGCATCTTTTACTGTCTTCTTGTGGTTCACCATCGGACCAAAACAGCTGCAGAAAGAACCAACATGTAACATGTTTCACATGTGGTGCGTGAGCCGCCCATGCTACACTCAAAGCAAATGAAAGGCAATTGAGGCCAGCACAAGTCTGCTCGCCCGCAATCTGCTACAAATCTCCCCTTTAAGAGCCCAAGCAGCTCTATATGCACCAAACTGATACAAACCCTATTTCACTACAAATCTTGTTTAAAGCACTTGCCAACACATAACCAAAACAAAACATCAGGGGTGATTCTCACGATGGAGGGGCGATTCCCACGAAATGATCAAATCATCATGATCACCCCCCTATCTCCCATCTGGGGTTTATTCCTACGATTCGCTCCTCTGGGAATATATGATGACAAAGATCGATTTGAACTCCTACGTGTATCCGATTCAATTGTGAACGAATCGCTTCAGTTTTTTGAGGCCAGTCAAGATCCGTTGTGGACAAGGACATACTGATGATGTTTTGGAGACGAGATCAAATGAAGTACTGTACTTGCAAAATTACATTTTGCCGACCCGATCACGCTCATCGATATCGACAGAGTCTCGTCGCACACGGCAACCAGGATATTCCACCTCGGTTGCACCATCGGACCTACGAGGAGCCGGCGCGATCGGTCTCTTGCCAGGTGGCGGCAAGAGGGATAAGAAGTCCAAAGGAAACTCATTCTTTTCAATCGCACCTCTGGGAAACCGGAAGGCGGTGTCAGGACTTCGTGCAGATCGCCCTGTCGAACTTTGCTTCTCCACGGCCGAGATGATCGAGGCGGGAGTTGATTTGTTCTTGACACGTTCAAACGCAGCGATTACAAGCCACCATGTGCCCAAATACATGTATTCTGTTCGCAACCAAAGCTCGCCTAAACGCGGAGCCAGAAGTCTTCTACCCAAGACCCATGGCAGCCGATCCAGCGAGGATTGAGCCCGACACCAAACAGGATGAAGTCGAACTCATCCGGGGAGATGTCAAGGAAGAGGTCGCGACAGTGGATATTTTTGATAACACGCCAGAAGAGCGCACTGCGCAACAGAGCGCAGTCAAGAAGGAGGAGATGGAGGCTACTGGTCGTACAGAGCCTGGACAGATTGAAAGCGGATATTTTCTTCACCTTCGGACTTTTGGTTGCCCTCATTGCGCAACGCTTTCCCTAGCCGGAATGGCGTCATGTTATCGACGCGGTGCAGTAATCCAGAGTGCAAAGACAGATG
>JAOBYK010566779.1:0-11886 GCA_025434845.1 Phenganax subtilis
ACTTTTGTCTTCTATTAATCCAAGATTTAATATTGGGGGTTATCCATGGTTTATCAGAGCTATGCATTCGAAATAGTTTGGAAGGTAGGAATTTATCAACTGTTTTAATAAGAATCTGGTGGAAGCTTTCAAATTTATTATGACATGTACTTCTTCCATAAACTTCTTGCCAAGAGAAAGATGTTATCCATTGGCCAAAATCACGGATGCAGCTATTCCTAGTGTCACGTTAGGATATAATCTCTTTACCTGCCAAGTGGCGAGCTGACGCTGAGGTTTTACGCAGGATATAGGACAACAACTTGAATTTTCAAAACAGCCCTATCAGAGCTACATTCCAAAGGAAAAGTTGGGTACTGCCTGTTGGGATCCTGATGAAAAACATACATGTGAAGTTCAAATTCAAAACTTGCTTACAAAAGGTGTCATTGTTCCTTGTGAACATGAACATGGAAAGTATATTTCTCCAATATTTACCACCCCAAAAAAGGATGGGTCCTTCAGGATGATTTTAAACCTTAGAAGTTTAAATCAGTTTATAGAATATAGGCATTTTAAGATGGAGTCCTTCTCTACGATTGTAAACATGGTAAAACCTAACTGTTTTATGGCTTCAGTAGATCTGAAAGATGCCTATTATTCGGTTCCTATTGCAAAGGAGCAACAAAAGTATCTCAAATTTTCTTGGAATGGACAACTATATAAGTTTGTCTGTTTCCCAAATGGCCTGGCCTTTTGCCCCAGGAAGTTTACAAGGCTGTTAAAGCCAGTTGTTTCACACTTAAGACAGCTGGGGCATATATCTGTGACTCATATCGATGACTCCTATTTACAGGGTGATGATTATAACGACTGTGCCACAAATGTTTTAGACACAACAAGGGTGCTTGATGCCCTAGGGTTTATTATACACCCTGAGAAATCATCTTTTATACCTAGTCAAGTAATAACTATTCTTCGCTTCAAAATTGATTCTATTCTTATGAAAGTTTTTCCAACTACGGAAAAGATAGAGAAGATAAAGACTTCCTGCCTAGAGCTACTTAACAGCCCATCCCCAACTATACGCCAAGTGGCATCACTGTTGAGGCTGTTAATCTCAAATTTCCCTGCAGCCCAATTTGGTCCTCTACACTTTCAAGACTTAGAAATGGATAAATCTGAGGCATTAAAACAAAAAGCAGGAAATTTTGATAAACAAATGAAACTTTCTAACACATCACATGCTGACTTGCACTGGTGGATAAATTCAGCTGATAGCTTATACAAACGAATTACTCTCCCACAGCCGGATGTTACCTTATGTACTGATGCATCTAACCAGGGCTGGGGTGGAGTTTTAGGTGAATGCCGATGTGGGGGCCAATGGACTACCCTAGAAGCCATTCACCATATCAATTACTTGGAAATGCTGGCTGTTTTCTTTGCTCTAAAAGCGTTTCAAACACAGCTGTTGGGTAAACATGTGTGTGTTAAAATAGATAACATGACTGCCGTATCAAACATAGGTAAAATGGGAACCAGTCATTCCCGCAAACTTAATACTCTAGTCCGAAAAATTTGGGATTGGTGTATCGAATATGATATCTTCCTAAGTACAACTCATATACCTGGTGTTGAGAATGAAGCAGCAGATGTAGAATCTAGAGCACCCCTCAAAGAAACTGAATGGGCTTTAGATCAGGCAGTTTATGAACTGGGTATCCGACTATTGAATAGGAACCCAGTTATTGACCTATTTGCCTCATGATTGAATTACGACCCTGATGTTAATTGAAGTGATATGTAAACAAGTACAACTGCATTTTGTAGGTATTTATTTGATAAATAAATATCACGGAGCAGCTAAGAATATTAAAAACTCCAGTTATTAGTTTATATACTTTATGTAATATAAAAGTGCTAGCATGTTTCCTTTCAGTAAGTACAACCAATATTATCATCCAGTATAGAATATACAGAGATTGAAGAGGTTTGCACAGGAAAGTCGAAAGAATCTCTTGATTGTATTAGTGACCACAATTTATCTGCATCAGAAGTTGCCACAGCCTTTGGGAATGTCATTAAGTATTTCTTTAAGTGTCGTTCCCTGCCACAAAACACGCCAAAAGTAAATGCATTTAATCTGATAATGCTAGTCCATGCTGAAAACAATGTTAATTTTCCACCACTGTTGGTCGTCAGAAACAAACTTGATCAACTCAAACATGACTTAAATACAATAGTTAGGTCTGAGGGATTGTTCTGGAAGGCAGATGAAGGGCATAGGGGAACTGCAAGAAATACCCTTAGTGCATTGTCTGATGCCTTGTGGTATGTGGATGGTTCCCATTCTACACTGGCTGAGCAAAACTGTGAAATTTGTAGTATTTTTCAGAGGTTTAATGGCTACAATTAACAAAAGTTAAGGTCACAGACATTGAAAACATCAGGTCAGTAAAGTAAACAACACCACAGTACCGTGCAGTACAATTCTGTTTAGTGCAAAACAATTCAGTATAGTATTAAAAAACAGCTAGGCAGTGTAATGTAAGGTAAACGACTGAACAGCACTTGGTGTGCTGTCTTTAACGTGCAGCGTGTTCTTGTTGTGCGCGCGTGCAACTTTGACCATTTATTTGGTCAAATGACGCAAGCAACTGATCATGACACTTTTAATTTAAGAGAGACGTGTGACTGCGAAAAGTCTGCTTTGCACTAATGACGGTCCAGGCTTACGGACCGAAAGCTTTGCATAAATAAATTTACATGGTGTTTCCACAAAACTGTATAATATAACAGTGTAATGTAGTTGATAGCATTATAGTTATAAGAAAACATTCATTACAAAACTGAACTACGAAATATATGTAGGTCAACTCGCTTTCAAGAAACGTTCTTCTTGGTCACTCCCAAAGGTTGTTTACGGTTCTTCAGCACTCATTCTGGAATCGTTCAGGATGGAACAAACTGAAACCAACAGTGGAACAGTTGGCTCATTCACTCACTAGCTATGCTGACCTGTTATTGGCCAAAAAAGCTCGGATGCTAGACCTTCATGGTTCAGATGGAGTGATTTGTAATATTGGTCAGAATATGGAGCTTAGATACACTGGAGTTCATATGTCCCCTCCAGCATACTTGGAACCCATCTGCAAACCTATTAAAATGGCTGGTTGTAACCAACCTGTTGAGCTTGGTACCTGTTGCCTAGTGAATGCCGAAGGAGATATGAATGGCTGATGGGGCTGAAAAAAGGACTGCATGTAACCCTTGTACATGTTTTCTACTCACCTGGTGGAAATATTGGTAATTTGAATTGATTATGGCATTTTACAGCAACAGATGTCGACAATGCATTGCAAACAACCCAACCTCATATTGAAGAAATATGAATGAAATTTCCTCAATATCACACACAGGCCATGAGGAGGGACATTTTTTATAAGTTTGGGCTGGTAAGGCCAACAACTAAAGCGTCTGTGTTTTGAGCCTTTTACAAAGATTTGGTTCGGGACTCTTCAGCTTCATCCAACCTGGATGAATTTGGAATAGATGAAAGAATTGCCACACTACTTGAAGTTGAAGAACCATCTCTAGTGTACGATCTCCAAGACCATTTCAATGGCAAGCAAACCAAGTTTAATGTTTCAATGGCAAGCAAACTAAGTTTGATGTCTTCTGGTAGAAAGCAAAAGAGTACGTAGAAAAGGATATTGGCACAGCTGTGGATGATTGAAGACATTCAACCGTTTTATATGTAGCTAAGGCTGTATCAGTTAGAGATTTGTATGAACAAGTTTGATCCAGGTGCCCAGATGACACTCCCATACCACGTGATGAATGGATACTTCTCCAGTTTTCACCCATTTGTGCAAAGTCGAGAAAAGCACTCAAATACACTGGGTGCTTAAAAGTCAGACATCGAGTGTAGCAGAGAAAGTGGTGAAAACAACACAAGGACTCTCATTATGCTGCCTGTATTTATCGCTACGAGAGGGAATAACCTGTTCTAATGAGTATTTCTGAGTATTGATGATTGCTACAAACCATGATTTTGCCATGTACAGCATAACCCCATTCGTAGTACTCCATACAGATATTCCCAAAGAAATGAGTGGTTCATGGTATGACAGCCAGGTGATGATGTTGTTGAAAGAAGGAGCCTATGAACGCTCTTCTCCAGTTCATCACTGCACAGAAATGCCTACAATTGTTGAGAAGACGTTTACGACCATCCAGTCCTATTCATTTACTCTGACGGGGTCCAGACCATCGATTGACATATCTATCAGTCAAGTTGGCACTCATTGCTTTGTACTGGAAGCTACATTTAGATTACCTTTGCGCTGCATGAACTACACCGTATCACTTGTACCGCAATCCAGTTGAACGGATAATGTCTATTCTAAATCTGGGCCTACAAGCAGTGGTTTTGGCTGGGGGAAAAATACCAGAAGAAATGGAAAATTTGGCAACCGGTTGCAACAGTATGAAGGCACTGTGCAAAGTTGCAGAAGGAAAGCCGTTGTTCAACCATGCAAGCATGGAATCCATAGCTCCTGTGAAAGTGTTGCTTACTGATGTAGTTTGTCGTCTGGAGTTAAAGGGAAAAAAGTTCCTAGTGTATATCGCAGCCACGGAAGACGAATTAAATGAGTTTTGGTGCACATTGTACAGTGGCCCATAAGGACCACGTGTTTTCTGCACAAACATCCGCCTTCTCCACGTAAACGAGTTGCTTTTCTAATAAAATGAATCTTCTCCGTGGAAAATTGATGTTAGTCTGTTACTGATTGCCTTTTCTTGGTACAAAAACGCATCTTCTATGTGCAAGCACAAATTTTCTTCGCGAAAACACATAGTCGCTTAGTGTAAATATTTTGCTTTTCTGTGAAAACTCGTGCAGTGGCCCTAATGGGCCATGTATTCTCTTAGGAAATACCCAGCTTCTCCATAGAAACTTGCACCTTCTCTGTGCAAACACATTTGTTTTCCGGCTTTAATCAAATTCTGAGAACATTAAATATTTATAATTTATACGCCGGGGGGGAGAGTAAAGTCGGAGCAAAAGTGACGTAGCTGTTATTTTAAGCGTGTTAGAACTACCGTAAAGTCTTTATGGCCAAAAATGCAGTCCTGCCTAGAATGTGGAAAGCATGTTGCAGATGGATGCAATTTTTGTCTGTATTGTGGAAGAAAATGTGTAAACAGTAAGTGTAATATCATGTTTTATTTAATATATTTCTAACACATGCAAGTATATGTAAAATAGTATGCGCTATTCTAATCAGCCAAGTTTCCGGCCTCGAATATTTGACCCTATGAAGAATTAAAATTTCTTCATATTCTCCTGAATAGGTATATAAACCTTTAATGAAAGCAGTAGATCCATTATGATGGATGTGTCCAGATGCATTCCATGTATTTGCGCCAAGGCAAAACTTTTGCATGCCAAGTAGTCTGAATGTACAATGAAGTGAAATAACAAGTATGGACTATTGAAATTTACCACTTAAGGTGACAAAAAATTGTGCTGCTGCACTAAGGAAGTAAGTCATACGCCACTCCACCAAGAGGCAACCAAGCCTTGTGCTGAACTGTTTCGAAAGTTACTACATGAAATGCACGCTGGTAGATGTCCCATTCTCTAATGTCTCTTTAGATTTGCCAGAGGTTGATGAAGAAAAATCCCCAGCAAGTCCAACTTCTTCGGGTCCCAGTTCAAATTCTTTAATATTGAATCCTGGAACAAGGCAAAATAAGTCCTGGACATATAAAGAATTCAGAAAGCGAAAAGAAGAAAAAAGAGTATCAACCTTACCTGCCAAGAAATCAAAGTCCAGCCAATCAAAAGCTAATATATCAGAAAAAGTAAAAATCCAAGTGGGTATACAGGAGTTCAGTGAATCAGACTCTGTTTGAGGTTGCTTAAAGGAAAGACTCTTCCAATTGCTATCAACACATGCATCAATGCAAAAGGATTACTTCAACAAGCACTTATTAAACACTCTAAACATCTTTGTTCTATTAATGGAAATACCAATGAATATGTTCTTTTGTATCCCGATAACACTGTAGTTAATCTCTTGCCAGGATCTTCAGAGTTTTTTACACTGAAGGCTTATAAAGAAGATTTAGGAAAACCTTACTCAAAGATGTCATTTCATTGATGCAAATTAGAATTCGAAAATTCAATATTAGAATTTGAAATTAGAATTCGAAAGTATGAAATGGGTCTGAAATTTGATGATCATACGAATGAGTATCCATCCTGCCTTTCTTAAGTGCAAGTACTTCTACAGATACAACCTCTCATCAGTTTTGTGAACTCAAAGAGCTCAAAGCAACATGTCCAACTTGTTACTTGGATTTCCTATCAGTGACATGGCGATACATGCTGATGTTTGTGCAGAGAAATTTGACCCTGTTGGTACTGTGAATGTTGAATTACATTCAGATTTACAACACAGCCAAGATGAATTTGTCACTGAGCAAGTACTCACCAAAAGCGTTCGTAATAATGAAAGCTGTACATTGGAAAAGATCAAAGAAATTATCTCTAATCTCTATCGTCAGACTGAATCAGAGAACATGAATAGAATTTCTATCAGAAGAAGATATGCATATCAGGATAATATTGATGCACAGGAGTGCCTAATGAGAAGACAAAGACTTCACAAAAATGGCATGCTCAAGGTCACATTCATTGGTGAACCAGCGGTTGATGACAGTGGTCCTAGGCGTGAATTTTTCTTGGGTATGTTGCTATATCTGTACAGTACAGCAGCTGTATGTTACCAATTCCAAGCAAATAACTTACTGGGCTGCATAGTTGTACTCTGAACAACAGCTAATGAAAGATATTTCCATGCATATTTGGAAACAAAAATGGAAGTTTAATAAACATTTCAGTGTTTTGTATTATTCTATTTCACTGATAACTTTTATTTTAATCTTTACCTCAGAGGCACTGGAACAAATGGGTAGGAAACTTTTTCATCATGGTTTCCTATTGCAAACATGGCTGCCCCTGCAAAGGAAGAATTCAAAGTAGCTGGGGAAATTATGGCAAGCTCTGTTGTTCAAGGTGGCCCAGCACCTGCCTTCTTGCCAGATCATCATATGAATATAGTGTCCATGGTGTTGCAAGCATTAGACCTGATGAAGCAAATAATATTGTCAAAGATATTTGTCTGAAGAAAGCCATACAAAAGGTACACAATATTTTCTCCGACTTGATGTACATCATGTTTAGTCATTGCATGATAAATGTGAACTGAATACTTCTAGTTACATTGATGTAAGGATGAAGTAACATTCTGTAACACCCTACTTTCCGAGAATGTCTTCAATGTTCTTGAAAAAGTCGGCTATAGGGGAATTCCATTGAGAGAAACCTTGAACAACATGGATTCCATAATAAGGTAAATTTCAAATAGTTACATTTCAATTAGTTGTTACAGGTACTGTACTGCAGAGTGTAGATTATGTGGAACGTAATCACGAAATACAAATCTTCATTGGTGTTGTAGGTCCATTCTCATGTTTGACTTTTCTACAAAAATGCCTATGTTACACCAAATGATCCAAGGATTGCGTGCGTTTGGAATTCTTCAATGCATTAAAGAGAATGCGAAGTTACTGGAACCAGTGTTTGTGGGAATCAAACATATTTACGGTTAATGCGGAGACATTCTGGCAAGACATGCACAAAGAATTTAGTGAGTGTGGGTCAAACATAAAAGAAATTGAAATTAATATCTACAAGCATTTCAGTGATTATATTGAAGAATGTGAATACTCTGGTAAGTGTTTGTTTTATATGCAAGTGATGATGTATTTATAATTCAACTAAATACTTAATAAATAAAGTTATGCAAATAGTTGCCACTCCCTACTGACATACATTATCCATGGGCAACTTGTTTAAATGTACAGTCTTGTCTTATGGTTTAGAAAGTGAGGTTGGGGGCCTGTCTAAATTACTCCAATTTATCACTGGATCAAACGCCATTCTGCCACTTGGTTTCCCCAAAGGGATCACGGTCAAGTTTAAGCATGGTTGCCCTCAAACATGCAAATGCAGACCAACTTCTTCGATCTGTGATTTAAGTATCACTTTTGCTGTACACAACACTGGATCAGAAGAATTTAAGATGTCAATTAACTCCACTTTGGTGGAAGGTGTTGGTTTTGGAAATCTGTAAATTTCAACTTACTGAACTGCTCACGGTGCTTACTCGTTTGAACACCACCCAAATGAGTGCAGTTACACAATAATCTTCATATTTGATCGTGGAAAACATTTAACAGGGCCGTGTAGACTTTGGAATTTTGAAGAGCACTAATTGTTTCGTTTTATAGCTGCTATTAGAAAGGTTCAGATTTGACTTCCACTATGAATACAACTACCATTTGTGAAGACTAACCAATGAGACGTGTCTTATCTATTTGATTAGTCAATCAAATACGAGCATAGATAGCGAGAGGTAGTGGTAGCGGTAGTGGAAGTCAAATCTGAACCTCGCTATTATTGGTAGACTGCTACTAAAAATAATGGTAGAACGTTTTTGACTAGATTAAGGGCTGGGTTTTTTTTTGTCAATAACATAGTTTAAAAGTACATTAAATTACTGTATGTCCATTTTCAAACCATTCCTTGATATTGATAACCATGATACTGATAACTATATGCTTTGGTAATCTGGTCTAATATTCATGCAATGTTTTACTGCTGCTATGTTCATCAGCCGCTGATACAAGAAAAAAGCCTCCTCTGGGCTTGTGCGGCATTGCATTCCTTAATATTCTTCATTCTCCATTACATAATGAAAATACTCTTGGAAGTCATTCACTTGGACATTCTCTTCCCCATTAACCTCATGCTGAAGTTCCATTTCCACCATTTTGGCATAAGAGACCAGTTGCAGATTATCACTAGCTCCAGGTCACTCAGACAGATAGAACAGTATGTCTGGAGACCCAGAAACACAGTTGTGTCTTGATGGTCTTATGTGATGTGAATTCCTTGGTTATATGGTTTTCTGGATATCCTCATTTAAAATGTGGTAAAAACAAAACCATAGACATTCTTTTTGAAGGTCATTGTCAACATCAAGTATACCTGAGTTGCACATGTCCTTAAAGAAGTTGATCCACCAATGAGATCTCATTTTCTGAAACGAGACCACCAATTCTCAATCCTTTGGTTTGTTGTTGATGTCCCGTATTGATGTTCATTTTCCCCAGCCAGCTGGTCAAGTGCGTCTGCTCAAAAGTAGCATTGCATTTGTCCCATGATCCCATTCTCTATCCCACAGTCTGGTCTTAATAAAATGGGTTATCCATGTAATTGCTTGACAGTATTGAGGTAAGGTTGTAAGGGAACACGAGGTGAGTTGTTAGTCTTGACAACTTCCATCCATGACACTTTCTCACTGTACCCATCAATGGCCCCATGTATAGGAAAGCTGTATGGTTTCAATTTGTCGTAACCTGTTTTAAAATAATTATACAATACAGATATTATTAGCACATGCTGGTTTATGAATTTTGATTAGATGTACAATGTAATTCCCATTATTTGAGGTAATACTTACAGATTTGTGTATTTTAAAATACTTTGAAACTCACCATCTACATGCGAACAATAATTTGGACCTGGAGACGAGTATTGTCTCTTTTTTAATCTTCGATATCTACTTGCATTGCTTGCTTCGCGATCCAGCTTCTGAAGAATTTCTGCCACCAAGTTTCTCGGTGGGTGAATGTTATGTATGAGCCAGAGTGCGTGCCAAATAGTATGATATCCAGACTGTTCTCCTGCGTTAGCCATTTCAATTCTAACAAGATTCCATACTGTTTCCTCATCTGTATTGCAATTTCTTCTTTTAAGTCCATAATTCTGTAGTCTCCTTTTGAGGGTGTGCAAGCTGATTGAAATACCATGATGTTTGCTCTGAAAGTCTAATATGATATAACAAGAAAAGCCACAGTGGAAGTATTGTCGAATGATTCCGTCTTCATTCTCTGTTAACATTGAAAAGTTAGAACTTGACAGTTAAGCCAACTTATTACAATAAGAATTAATAAATATAATTGCAAGCTTTGCATTAGCAATTAAATATATTATGTAGCCGAATTTGTGGAAGCACCATGCTAGTCTGATTGTTCTTTGGAATTCATTATTAATCAATTGAAATAAAATACACCCCTTGCCAATATATAAAAAAATATCTGCTAGAGTCGGATTGTCAACCAGTTTATAACTATTTCTTTCTGGCATACAATATGTAGCATAAACATTTAAAGAAAATTAGCCTGAAGCTTCTTCAAAATGCAAACTAAAAAAAAATATGGACTTACCATCAACTGTTCCTCTAGTTCCACATTTGTTACAGTAACTGTAATTTTTCAAAATCTCTGCCAGACAATTCTCACAGTTTGTTTCTTGAATCTGTGCATTCGTGTTCATATCCATGTGATAGAACCCTTGGCATGCTTACAATTATCGTAATATTTCGAGCTTTTATTTCACTGTGAAATTGACTGATAGAAAAACCAGAAATATTTTGCTCCGACTTTACTCCCCCCTGGCGTATATATTATGAATATTTAATGTTTTCAGATTTTGATTAAAGCCAGAAAAGAAACATGTTTGTATGGAGAAGGCGCAAGTTTCTATGAAGAACCTGTGTATTTCCTCGAAGGATATGCGCCCCATTAGGGCCACTGCATGAGTTTTCACAGAAAAGCGAAATATTTACACGAAATGACTATGCGTTTTCGCGAAGGAAATTTGTGCTTGCACATAGAAGATGCCTGTTTGTACAGAGAAAAGGCAATCAACAACAGACTAACGTCAATTTCCCATGGAAAAGATTCATTTTATTAGGACAGCAACTCATTTGCAAGGAGAAGGTGGATGTTTGTACGAAGAACACGTGGCCCTTTCGAGCCACCGTAACATTGACTGAACTAGACGAAGAATTTCAGTTGTGCCACAAAGAGAAAGTTAATGCCACAAACCTCAGCAAAGCTCTACCAGAATTTATTTCACACTGTTGCAAAGAATGGCACTACTTCTTTGACATCTTAAAGTGTGGAAGCCCAGAATGTTTTGTATGTTCACCTCCAAGACTTCCAACAACTGAATTTGCAAGGTTACATCACCTTCCAGATCCTCTACCATGGTTACTAGGACCTCTACGATGGTCACTACAAGTCATTCACTGAAGTCTTTGGTAAAGAAACTATGGAAGACCACCGTCCATCAAAAATACGAGCCACGGCAAAGCAGCAAGTACGGCCATTTATCCCAGTGTCCAGTATGTAAGGAATACAGAAATGATGTTGCTATGTGAAGAATGGTCGATATGGAGGCCGATATATTCCAAGCAAAAGCTGACGTGGGTTGAGAAGATGCAGTTGGAGAAGGCACTGGATGACACGTCGTTTTCTTGTGGGGCCGAAGTAGTATAGGAATGAGAGTTCAAGAACATGACGTCATCACGCATCATGAATAATTAATGAGCAAGAACATGACGTCATCACACCCCGCTCCGCCCCTTCCCCTCTTTTTGACCCTGAGAGTTCAAGGCCATGACGTCATCCAAGATAATCCAAGATGGTGCTAAACTAGAAGTTACTACGACAAAAAAAAGTTACATACAAGGTGGTTAACTTTTTGGCTAAAAGTAGAGAGAACATGAGAAAAAATGACTTACAAAGGAGGCCCCGATTCACGGCTCCCTTTGTTAAGTTTTTTTTCTTGTAAAATAAATGAGTAATTATACACAAGAATTGACGAATGAAGTGCTAAATATTAGAGAAACTTTATTAAAGTTATCTTCCGCAAAAGAAATAAAATATACTCAGTCTTATATTAAAAAAGCTTCTGAGAAA
>JAOBYK010566890.1:0-11886 GCA_025434845.1 Phenganax subtilis
AAAATTGAATCCCCCCGAAGCCCGAGAAGACAGCACAATATTCTGGCTCGTTTTCTCGGGAATTTTGTGTTTCCTGCGACCTGATTGGCTGAGAGCGAAAATGTAAACAAACGCGTTGATTGGTCGAAAACGAAATTCCCCCTTGTTTTGTAAGTCACTTTTTCGACCCCAAGAATTATGCTTACTGTCATATCCTAACCATTTTACAAAAGCCATATTTCCTCTTGTTTTTAAAACTTTTTCTACTCTGTAGGCATCATTCCGCTTATCCACAGCAGAGAGTTCTTCTTCATAAAATCTTCCTAAAATAAGTTCATTATCCTCAATGTCCTTAATCTCATACATGTTAGGATCTCCTCTGAAGACCTTAGAAATTTAAAATATTTCCTCCGTGAAATTCGCTTCATATCCTTTTTCAAAAAAGTTTTTATATTTACTTACTCTTACTTTTTCTCCTATTTTAAACTTAGGTAGCGGATATCGTCCTGTCCAGTGTCCATGTAAAGTTAGCCATACTTGATCTGAGTTATTTTTAGCTTGTTCTGCGGGTCTCATTAAAATAGTACTATGCTTCGTATGGTTGTAGTTATAAACAAAGTCATTTAAGACGTCTATCCACTTATAGGTTCCTTAAGAATAAAATATTTCCACATCTTTGTTTTTAAAGTTCTATTAAACCTTTCTACGATAGCAGCTTTTCTTTCTGAAAAACTGGAAAAATAAGTTATGTTATGTTTTTCTAATAAACTTTTCACTCCTACATTATAAAATTCTTTTCCTTCATCAAATTGAACTTTGTCAGGGTATTTCTCAAATCTAGTTATAAACTCATCTAGCATTTTTTCAACAGCTTTTGTCATGTTTTGTGTGTCTTTCTTTCTCACAGGAATAGCAAAAGCAAATCTAGACAAAATTTCCACCCCTGTAAGAATCCAATTAAAACCATTATTTTTATAACGGAGGCTATTCATATCCACGAGATCGAGTTGTAATTGTTCTGCTAAGTATTTTACAAACGTTTTTTGAGTTTTATAAGACTTGTTGATTTTCTTATATCTCGTGTAAGTGTCTTGCGTTCTTAACCAGCTTCTTATTTGTTTCCTAGTAATGAGTAAACCATCTTCTAAAGCTTTTCTATAAAGAGACTCTATACCTTTATAACCAGATTTAGGATCATAAGAAAGATTTCTTAGTTCTTGTTCATTTTTGAAACTTGCTACATTCTTTTCTGTCATCTTTTATTTATTAAATGTAAATTTCTATTAATACAGACCCCACGTTTTTATTGATATTGGAACTCGTCCAAAAAACGAGTTTGTTATAAATTCCTTCTCTTACTTGTAAAGAGCTTTCTATATCTTTATATTGCATAACAGTTCCAGATAAGCTTTGTTTCGTGGTGATAGGCAAAGTAACGATAGAAGAACTTAATTTTCCATCGGTGTCAAAATTCTTAGTGCATTCTACGATATCACAATGGACTGTAACATATTTTAGCCCAAGAGAAATATCACATTCATTTTCACTTTCTACCCACGTGTTTTTCATAATTTTTTTGTCTTTCTCAAATCCTAATAAGCACCCCATTTTCATAAGGTTTAAGTCATGTTGTTCACAAAAAATTTTCGTTTTATTCTTATAAGGAATTTTTTCTAATTTCACTCCATGTTTTTTAAGTTCTAAAGCTAGGTCATCAAAAGTTAAATGTCCTGTAGGAATTCTAAACTTATCCGTAAGTTTATTATTTTCTATTTTATGAAAAAAATCATTCTCATGTTGAATCAGTTCCAAAAAACGCTCACTGTTTTTACAAATAATTTACTCCCTACGTAAAGATTTCTTTCTAGAAATATTTCCTTATGGTTGTTCTCTATAAATACGGTTAACTTTTCCATTTATTTAAAGTGAGAAAATCTAAGATTTTTTTGGCGAAGAAATCGCTTAGCACTTCGTGCGAGCGCAGAGCGGGTGTTACACACCCTTACGTTGCTTCAATAAAAAAAAATTATAAAATAAAATGGAAGTCAATACAGATAGACTATTTCCTCAGTTGGATCCTATGTTTAAGAAATATTATGGAAAAGATTATTCTCAAGCTATGAAACTTATAAAAACTTCGAAAGAGTCTGAAGCTAAGAAAAGATTTTTAAAAAAGTATCCAAACGCTAATTTAAAAAAGTTTGACATTATAGGAAAAGTAAATAAGTCTTTAGAATTGCGAGATGAGGTCTACTACAACACTGAAAAAGGAACTAGGTATGAATTAGGAACTTATGCTTTTCGACATAATAAAAAATGGCAAGAATCTTTAGGTATACCCACCCCTTGGCCAGAAATATGGCTTATCGGAGGAGAAACCCCCGAGTTTTCTTACTTAATTTATCCTAATAATCCAAGAAGACAAGGATAGGGAAGACATCCTATTATCGACACAAAATTTCAAAAACCTATAAAACCAAATCAAACAGCCGAAGGCCACGAAGTGACCTTAGAAAACTTTAAAATGTATGTGAGTGATAAGGACTTTTTTCTAGCTCGATTACCACCCATAAAAGAAAAATGGTCTGATGGTAAAAAAATGGATCAAGACCTAGTAGACATAAGAGAAGTCGAGTTTGATGTTATGGAAGAGCCTTATTTCGCCATGTTATGTGGAATGTAAATCGCGAGTTTTACTTGTGGTATTAGTCTACAAAATCTAAGAGACTTACAAGCTCATCCTATTATAAGATCCTTAGCTAGATATCATCTTTATTATCAAATGAGAAAATTTATGAGACATCCAGAGCTTTTAAAAGAATATAAAATTAATGACGTTAAAAAACATATTCCCATCAAAAATTGTAAGGTGGACTCCACCAAGAAAAACAGAGATGGATTTTACTATAGAATTCCTGGAGCAAAAGAACTCTCCGATCAAGACTGGAAAAGCTTCATTGCCTATACCTCGAATGGACTTACGAGTCAGGGTCAATTGTTATTTAAAGAATCCATAGAAAGTTATGTTTATTGTGTTTTAGGAGCTCAAGCGAATACGAGATGGAGTATCATGAATCAAGGAGCAAAATCCTTACAAACTCAAAATTTTTTTCGAAAATTAGTAGAAGCTACGATTACTCAAAATGATACTACGATACTTATTTCAAATATGAGAAGAGCAATATCTAGTACAAATGTGGTTTTAAATTTAGCCATTAGTCCAGGAATCATCCTGGTTCCTTCAAAGATGATCATTCTGGAAAAACCTATCAAGGGATATAACAATGATCTAACGATAGCCACGGGCAACATGAGATTTGGAATAAACGTTAGTTTAAATTATATAAAACCTCAGATAAAGAAAAAGAAGAAAATAAGAAGAAATTAAGCTTAGACACCTTAGTAGAAGAAGAAGAAAAAGAAGATAATAAGACCTCATACAATTTTAATAAAAAAATCCCACAAAGTGCTTCTAAGGAAATAAGCGATAGCGCTTCGCGGGCACAAAGTGCCCCTTCGCACGAAGTGCTATATACAAGATCTATCATGCTCATAGTTGGAATTTTGGTCTCAAAATATGTCTTGTAAAAAATCTTTTTAATAAATGGCAATGTACTTTGGTCATGAAAATAATCTTGAAAAAAGCAAGAAAAATGTAGACACATTTAAAAAAAAAGTAGACAAAAATCAAGAAAAAATTCAAGAAAAAATTAAGACACTAGAAGGAGATCTTAATATTGCTGAAAATGAACTTACTAAAAACATCTTATTGGTTAATAAAAATAAAACTGATCTAGGTAAGAATAAAATCAATATTAGAGACAACGAGACAAATATTATTTCCAACAAAGATAATATTAATTATACTAAGTCATCTACTTTCTACAATAAAAACCAAATCGAAGACAATAAAAACAAAATAGAAGACAATAAAAACAAAATCGAAGACAATAAAAACAAAATAAATATTTTAGAACAAAAAGCTTCTCCTTTACAAGCATTTATGTTTAAAATTAAGTTTAAAAGATTAATACAACTCGCTTGGATAAAACCTGCAGGAAATCGTGATGGATTTCCTCCAACTTTTATCATGCCTCCTGTTTTGAATAATGAAACAAAAATAAAACTACTCTATCATATTTTTGATGATGAAAAAGCCCTAACAAATCTAAGTATGGAATATAAAATGAACGTGATCTTAAAAAGTGGGGGTAGGGTTTATTTCAACGTGTTTAAGAAAGACTTTTTACGTATGAAAAAAACTGAAAACTGTTATATTTTAGAAATAAATAAAGAAATTAAATTAAATGATTATGTTAATAATAGAAATGATGTTTTTATATTTTATGTAAGTTGTCGTCAAACCAATCTAGTTTCTATTCCAAATGAGTCAGAATTATATATTGTCGTGGAAAGTTAAAAAAGCGCTTTGCGGGTGCTTTAGGGCGACAAAGTCGCCGGCAACTACGTTGCCCTTACCCTTATTTTGCGTAATAATAAGACTAAGATTAGTTTACTTTTACTTGAAACTTGTTTGGCCGATTTTTGAGTAAGTTTTAAGTAAAACATTTTTACTTGAATTATGCTCATTTTTACTTAAAATTTAAGCGACGTAAGGGTGTGTAACACCCGCTCTGCGCTCGCACGAAGTGTTTGGCCGATTTTTAAGTAAGTTTACTTTTGCTTGAAATTTGCTCATTTTTACTTGAAATGTGCTTGGCTGATTTTTAAGTAAGTTTTAAGTAAAAATTCTTACGTTAAATAAATGACGGAAGAGAATAAACAAGTTTTAAACACTCCTAAGGAAGAAAATAATATTATTACTACGCAAAAGAAAATCGATGAAACGCAACGTGTTAAAGATCCTAAAAAAGTAGAAGCCGGAAAACGTCTTGCACAAATTTCTAGAGAAGCTAAGGAAAGAAAAAAGAAAGCACTAGAAGCAAGTATGAGGGATAGTCAAAAAACAAGTATTTTTCATATTCCTACTTCAACTATTATTTTTTCTATACTTAGTCGTGGTGTAATTCCTTATTTTATTTATTTTAAAAAACAACATGAACCAAAAAAACAACTAGAAGAAAAAAAGGAAGGAGTTAAAATAGAAAATAAGACTACAACACACTTAGATAAGCGCGAAACAGTATCTACGCTCCTTAGTTTTGATTAAGGATTTTTTTTTTCTTATATAATAAATGAATGAGCAAACCAGGACGAACTACATAAACCAAATTTATGATGCAGGAATTTTAACTTTATCTGCTGTTAGAGTCTCTATGGCAAGTAAAAAACATTTAGGAGAACCTCTAGGAACACCTCAAAGTATTCAAGGAACTTTAAAACTCGCTGGAGCTGTCATGTTGGGATCCGTTTTAGTAAAATATCTCGAGGATAAGAAAATAATTCCAGAAAAAATAAGTAAATAAGTAAATAAATAAATGGTTTCTATGATAGCAGGAGGACTCTTCAATGCATTTGCTTTTGCAGGAGCAGGGTTTTTATTTTCTAAACTGAATCATAATAGTTATGAAGCAGAGATGAATAGACATAATTTAGCCATGGAAAAACTAGCAAGAGATAAAGAAGCGTGGTATGAAAAAGAGGTAGCGAGAAAGAATAAAGAAGCACGTCTTAGACAAGAACTTTCCGATGCAAATAGAGACATCAACACGACAAATAAAAACTTAGATCAACTTAAGAAAATATCAAATAGTACTAGACTCGAATGGACTCCAGAACCTAGATTAGAAGTCTACTACAAACCAAGTAAAAAAATGCAAGAATACCAACATATCGTGATGGGAATTTCTGGAATAGCAGGAGGATGGTTATTAGGAAAAATTATATAAAATGTGTAACTTTTTTAAGATAAAGTTATACATTTTTAGAGCCAAAGGCTGTGAAGCGCTTAGTCCCAGTAAATTCCATAATGTTTATACATTCTTAAAACTATTTTTTCTATATAGAAATCGATAAAAATATGTTTAAAAAATCTTGGTTTCCTTTTATAAGTGTTTAAGTAGATTAAAACTATGATTAAGATGTCTTTTGGGTCTGTTATAGTTAGAGGAAAAGTTAAATCGCTTAGCTGTTTTTTTAATGTGTCAGACAAATAATTATAAAAACGACTATCCATGAGTTGAGATTCTGTTAAAAAAGTGATGTGGTCTCCATATCCATTATTTTTACAAAAATCTATCATAACCCGATCATCGGCGTTTTGAGAAATAATCATTTATTTTATTATATATGGTTTTGTTTTTTTTAAAAATCAATTTCTGAATACAAAAAATATTCAGAAAAAAACATGTATAATAAAGGAGCTATGAGCAGAGACTTAAAACAAAACGTTACAAAAACTATAAACCTTCTTTTGATCCATCTTCTATTAAGTTTGGTCCAACGAGTGATAAGTTTTTTATAAGAGATAATAGAAAACTAAGAGAGTCTTCTAGAGCAGCTAGTTTATCCATTAGTGAATACTACACGAGAAATCTTCAAAAATTTCCTATCTTACCTTACACAACAAATAAAAAATATATTAGAGAAATGAAACGCTTTTACAAAAAGAAAAAAGTTCTTAAGGAATTAAGTGACGCTGCGCGGGCGCAAAGCGCCCTTAACTTAAGGAAGAAATACAAGTACTCAAAAATTACTTCTCCTCCTCCACCACCACCTATTCGAGAATATATCACAAAAACAAGTAAGAAGCCTATTTCTTGTAGAGAAAAAATGTACAACGCACTCAATAATGTTTATGATAAGTTAGCAGGTCTTGTTCCTAAGAATGTAAGAAAAAAAATATACGATTTTGTGTCTAAAACTTTTAACAAACTTCCTTGGACTAAAAAGAAAAAAGAAATAAAAGAATGGAAAACAGCATTAAAAGGAAGGCTAAGGTCTTATGTCCTTATTGCTGATGAGGATGATGAAAACTTAGATCGAGAAGAATTTCTAAGAAGCCACGAAGATCTTATTATAGATCATCTTAAAACGCTTATCGATCATAAAGTTGAGCTTATTCTTATTTGTAAGATGGTAAAAAGAGATCCAAAGACAGATGAGATCGTAGATGAGGACGTGGATCATTTTAGTTCTGGATATCACAGAATCTTAAAAGGATCCAATATCAAAAAGATTTTTGAGAAAATGATACGTAAAATGTGTGCTTCGTTTATAGAAAAGCAAAAAGCGGGATCAGGATGGGAACTCGGCTTTATAAAAGAATTACACGTTCATGTGGCTAAGTATGAACCTTTAAAAGGTTCTTCTTATGTTCCTACGCCAAAGAAGCTTGCTAATAAGAAGGCCGTCATCAATCCTAAAAATAAGTTCTTAAATGAAAATGGGGATCCAGATCAACAATGTTTTAAATGGGCTATAGGTATAGCTTTACTTAAGAGCTCCGAGGAGAAAAATAAAGATAGACTTTCAAATTCTTTTAGAATAAAAGTAAATAGAACTTTTCATTGGGAAAACATTCGATTTCCTACGCCTATCGAAGACATTAAAAAATTCGAGAAAAATAATAATGGTATTCGTATTAACTTATATGGTTATGAAGAAGAGGATTTATTTCCTATAGGTGACGTTCATGATTCTCCAAGTATAAGACTTTTATTATTAGAAGGTAAGCATTATACGGTGATTCGTAATTTTTCTAGACTCGTTAATTCGAAACTATCTAAAAATAGATATAAAAACATGTTTGTGACTTTTGTTTTCAACATTTTAAGAAAGACGAAAAATTAATAGACCATAAGAAATATTGTGGAGAACATAAGCCCATAAAGACGATACTTCCTGATAAAAATTCTTTTATTTCTCTTCAAAATCATAACAGAAAGAATAAGGTCGAGTTTGTGATATATTCTGATTTTGAATGTATTCTAAAACCCATGAATGAAAAAGCAGGAAAAAATACCACACGGTATCAAGAACACGTTCTTAGTGGATTTTGTTACTTAATCAAATGTTTTGATGATACTATATTTGCTCCTAAGTTAGTGCATTACACCTATGAACCTATAGATCCACGAAGCGTGCAGGAGATATTCGTAGACGAGTTAGAAAAAGAAACGAGAAACATTTATGATCGGATTTATAAAAGCCCGAAGAAAATTATCTTAACGGATAAAGATATAGAGAACTTTAACAAGGCAAATACTTGTACATTTGTGAAAAGGTCTTAGAAAAGGATAAAGTAAAGGATCATTGCCATTTTACGGGAAGATATAGAGGAGCCGCCCATAATGACTGTAACATCCGATTTAAGAAATCGAGTTTTATTCCGGTTATTTTTCATAACTTAGAAGGATATGATTCTCATGTATTTATAAAACCCTTAAATGCTACTCCCGGAAAAGTGTCTTGCATTCCAAAAAATGAAGAAAAATACATAAGTTTTACTAAGTATCTTACCGTAGATGTAGATAAGAAAAATAAAAAGCCGGTTAAAATGCAATTAAGATTCTTAGACTCTTTTAAATTCATGGGTTCTAGCTTAAGTATTTTAGTGAGTAATCTAGAAAAAAAAGACCTCGTATTATTACCGAGATTTCTTCCTAAAAATGAACACGTCGAGCTAGCTTCTAGAAAAGGAATATATCCTTATAACCACATGGACTCGTTCAAGTGATTAAAAGAAAATAGCCTTCCTTCAAAAGAAGAATTTTATTCCAAACTAGCTGATGAGTCTATTTCAGATGAAGATTACGCCTATGCGAGAAATATTTGGGAAAAATTTCACATGAAAACCATGAGAGACTATCATGATCTTTACTTAATTACGGATGTCATATTACTTGCAGACATCTTCGAAAGATTTAGAAAAACATGTCAAGAGAATTATGACTTAGACCCTGCATGGTATATTACGAGTCCAGGATTAGCCTGGGATGCAGCATTAAAAATGACGGGGGTGAGCTTAGAATTATTATCTAAAGAAGATATGTTTATCATGATAGAAAAAGGTATTCGAGGAGGCGTTTCCATGATTACTAAGAGACATATCGAAGCTAATAATAAGTATTTTCCGGATTATGATCCTGCAAGAGGTAGTACTTTTATTCCTTACTTAGATGCCAATAACTTATACGGATGGGCTATGATGAAAAAACTGCCCACATGTCATTTTAAATGGATGACTAGTAAGGAAATAAAGAATTGGAAAAAAGTAAGTTGTATTCTAGAAGTAGATCTCGATTATCCCCAACATCTGCATGATCCTCACAATGATTTTCCTCTTGCTCCGGAAAAAATAAAAACAAACATAGGAGAGGGTATTTCTATCGAGAAATTAATTCCAAATCTTTATCATAAAAAAAAGTACGTAGTTCACCATGAAATTCTAAAAAACTACTTAAAATTGGAGCTTGTTTTAAAGAAAATTCATAAGGGTATTCGTTTTGAAGAATCAGAATGGTTAAGACCTTATATCGAGAAAAACACGAACTTATGAACTCTTGCTAAGAACTAATTCGAAAAAGATTTCTTTAAGCTCATGAACAACTCCGTTTTCAGGAAAACGATGGAAAACATTCGAAATAGAGTAGACATAGAATTAGTTAGTTCCGAGAAAAGAATAGAAAAGATAGTAAAAAAACCTAGCTTTAAGTCTTTTACGAGGCTTGATGAAAACCTAGTAGCCGTACATAAATATAAAACAAAACTAACATTGAATAAGCCTATTTACGTAGGAATGGCTATTTTAGACATCTCTAAGTCTCTTATGTACGACTTCCATTATAATTACATAAAAAAGAAATATGGAACCTGCGCAAAGTTGGGTTTTACGGATACAGACTCTTTACTTTATGAGATAGAAACCGAGGACTTCTATAAGGACATTTCTCCAGACCTTGATCGCTATTTCGATACTTCAGAAATAATAACAGATCATCCTGATATCATAAAAGGACTCAACAAAAAAGTACCAGGCGTGTTTAAGGACGAATGTGGGGGTACACAAATTATAGAATTTATAGGACTAAAAGCAAAATTATATGCTTACTCGAAGGAAAACTCGGAAGAAATATGTAAGTGTAAGGGTTTAAAGAAACACGCCATAAAGTCTTTAAAGTTAGATCATTATAAAAAATGTTTAAATGACAATCTTTCTATGACTAAGAAAATGAATCTCATAAGAAATAAAAAACATAAACTTTTCTCGGAAACGGTGAATAAGATAGCTTTAAGTGCAAACGATGATAAGAGAATAATACTATCAGATAAAATTAATACTTTAGCGCATGGACATTTTACGACCGGATAAAGAGTAACCGGCGCTCTCCGCCCGCTTCACGGTCGTGGATCTTAGGACACCCGGAATGTATAATCTTAAAAGGTTATACATTTCTAAATCTAAGCGACGTAAGGGTGTGTAACACCCGCTCTGCGCTCGCATGAAGTGCCCCGGACATTCTAAGACTTTTTTTTTTCTAACCACGAGGGTTATTCAGAAACGTGATTAAAAAAAAGTGTAAAAAAAAAATGATGACTCAGCAAGCCCCAAAAAGAGACCGACAAAATGGCGCTAAAGTAAGCGCCTCGCGGCCTTTGGCTGTAAGCTACGATTAGAACACGTGCCAAAAAAATGCTGACGTGAGCAAAAAAATGCTGACTCAACAAGAAAATCCAAGATGGCGCTAAAGTAAGCGCTTCGCGGCCTTTGGCCGTAAGCTACTATTACGAGAAAATGCTGACGTGACAACATGGGTGTTTCTGACACAGTTTTTCATAATAGTAAAATATACTAAAAAATGCTGACAAAAAGCTCTGACTCAGCAAAAATGAAAATCGGGTGATTTTGACTCCCAAAAGTTGACGACAAAATAGCGGCAAAGTATAAGCTACTATTACAAAAATGCCAAAAATGTGCCAGAAGTGAGCTTTGCACACTACTGACATGACCAAAATGATGTTTATGTAATTGCAAAAGTGCTTGAAAACAGACATTTCCAGCGATCTAGAGCCTTAAAAATCTCAAAATTTTCCCGCTCGTCGCCAACCATGGTGACACCTCGCGAGAGTCGGCTCCTGCAATCCCATGAAGCTTCCTACGCCCCTGGTTGATTTGAGAATTGCAGCCGGCTTTTCGCAACAAACATATCGCCCTCTATGTAAATATTAAATATAATAAAGATGTTATTCTTGTTCATTTCTTGATGAAGCTTATCTGTACACAGTTTTTAAAAGCCACACCTTTTAACCCCGTTCCCTAGACCACGCCAACATTACCACAACTACTTTACCACAGCCAGTTTTCAGAAAATTTTTAGATTTGCTCTCCCATAAAAAATTCGTAGCTACGCCACTGAGACTAGTGAATATTGGCTGGCAATTATTGCTCCTTAACAGTAAACGAAGATGTCGTGACCAGTGAACGCAGTGTAGTGTGAAGAGGGCCTACGACATGTGCAGGCCCTGGGTATCCGTAAGTTGCAAAGGTCCCCTCTTTCCTCAGCCTTAGAGGCATGGGAAGTTCATTTATTCCTTGAACGTGATGATAAAAGCATAAATCTAAATCTAAAATGTACGGCAAGGTATCAACATAAAAGCTCAAGACAGGATTTAGATAAAGTCAACATGAAAAGTAGAGAGATAGATGGACAATAGTAAGCTTAACCGTCGCGTTCAACGGCAAACGTCAGTCCCCAGTCGAAAAAAAATTGCTATTGTAAAGACATTAAGGCAGAATAAATTAGCTGCGTTATCGCAGGATGTTAAAATAAAACTGTTCGCCATAAAATGGAGAATCCAGAACGAAAAGAGGCCAAAAAAGTTTACCTAGAAAAACAGCTCTGCCGTTGCCCGTAGCTTTTAGATGAGGAGGTTAAACTCCGTAATAAGTCCTCGTTACATCAGGAAGCTCATTCGATAGAAGAACTCCTACATAGCTAAGAGCTC
>JAOBYK010567001.1:0-11885 GCA_025434845.1 Phenganax subtilis
GTGAAATAAACTAATAAAACTCGTCAAAAACGTCCTCTATGTCAAACATAGCGTCCAAACAAGGAAGCTCATCTGCGCATTCCATAAATGCCCTCTGAATAATGATCAAAACTGCATCCAATTCAACGGAATCACCATCAGGCTGATCTGTTTGAGTGGAGGGTGGTTGGGCTGGTGGCTGAACTGATCCCATTTGAGGTTGCTGGCATGGGTTCGTGGTTGCTGTTCACCAAGCTTGTTCTGGCTTGTTGATCCTCAACATACTTCTTTTCAAAGTCCTTGCTTGCCTCTGGATATTTTTCTGACATATGGGCATGATATGCCTCTAAATATTGCAATTTGTTCTTTCTCTTTTTTCTTATTTCTCTATGTCTTTGTCTTTGTCTCTCTTTTCTCTCCATTGTCTGTTTAGTTTGCCTTTGCCTTGCTGTAGTGACTTCGTAGCATTTTCGTAGTATTGTCGTAGTATTTAGAACATTAAATTCCCACGCAAAAGCGTGGTTACAGACCTGACCTTGGTTATAAAAATGTAACCAAGGTCAAGGTAAATTTCATTAACCAAGGTCATGTAATTGTGTTTCTAGTTACACCACGTATTGCAAAACCGCTGTACCACAAAGTTTATTATTCTCTTGTTTTGCTTTTTATGAGTTTTTAAATAAACATGTTTTATGCTTCTGTATTCATTTTATTCTTTGCTGGCATGCAGAATGGATGTGATTCTAGATGAAGTTCAGAAAAACCATGCGGATATAGACATAAGAACCTTATCCTATCATATTAATCATTTACTTGAGCATCACAAATTGATTTTTTGGACAATGGCTGCACATTCTCTTAATCTCACAGCGATATTCCACGAAACGAAAGTCATCAATTTTGGTCGTGCTATGGCTTACTTAACACTGGTTTATGTGATGAATGACTCTGAAAATGAAACATGTAAAGCTGTACAACTGGTGGCTACACCACTTAAAAGTATCGATTTCACAAAATTTAAGATTAAAGGAAGTTTTTTCAAACGAACGATAACTGCTGTTAGACGTATCTTATTGCTACAAATGATTGAGGTTTATGAAATGAAAGTTATTATGTGTTTTGTTGGTGAACACGATGGATGTGCGATTCAAAACACCTGCAAATTTTTATATTTGCGGACAAAGCCAGAGTGGAAAGTCACATCTCATTCGTTCCATGCTACGTCATTTAGACAAATTGTTTTGTCCTGTTCCAACCAATATAATTCACTGTTATGGAGAATATCAAAACGAATTTGATGAGTTATCAAACGTTGAACTGGTGGAAGGTTTTCCGAATGATTTATACAACATGACAGACACCCATGATAATTCCCTTGTCATTCTGGATGATTTAATGATGCAACGTTCTAATGATCAACGTGTCTCAGATCTATTTACTTGTGGTTCCCATCATCGTGGTATATCTGTACTCTACCTGATGCAAAACCTATATCCACCTGGAAAATTGTCATAAACATGAGTCTGAACTCCCATTACATCTTGATATTTCAAAATCCACGCGACTCGCTTGGTATTACAACACTAGTGAAGCAAATGTTTCCTAAACACACAAATTAATTTTGGAGTCGTATCACGATGCTACAAGCAAACCCTACGGATATTTGATGATCGATTGTCATCAGCTGACACCTGAGAACATGCGCCTTAAAACCAACATTTTACCTGGGGAAAGACAATTTGTCTATGTGAAGCGTACTTAAACTATGTGTATCGTTCAAATCGGTCATTTGCAAGATGTCGAAGCGAATGAGAGGAAGTCTGCCTTATCTTCAAGTTATCGTGAAATCTAAACCTAATTGCTCATCGATAATGTTCCTGCGAATGTCATCACGGCTATTTGCGAGTGTTCACTCAACTTAGTTAAAGGGATTATCCCGCTAACACCGCGTCAAAAGCGACGTTTGGTACAGTACAAGACACATCTACGCGCTTTGGCCAATAAGAAAGTATTGAGAAAACAGAAGAAGCTGTACCTTAATCAAAAAGGTGGAAATTTATTGACAGCTCTTTTGCCACCGGTTCTAAGTGCACTTGGTAGCTTACTTATAAAATGAAGCATGCAAAACGAATGGTTCTGGTCCCCGAGGACGTACTTCACAGATACGAGCAAAGACAACGACTAGAGACTTCACCGCTCATGACCAATATGATGCATAAAGATACGGACATGTCCAATATTCTCCAACGAACAGATATAGACGATGCTGAAAAGCAAAAACTGTATTATGCAAACTTGGAACGTTATCTAGACTTGAGGCGTCAAAAGGACAAACAAATACCGTTCGATTAGCACCTGAAAATAAAGAAAAGCGGAAGAGAAGGCACAGTTGCCCGATGCCACCATTGTTGAAAATATACCTAAAACCATGCATTCAAGAGCTACGGCACTTTTGAACTGTTTGAAAGCGAGACCTGACGTTATTTCTTGGGACGAATCTGGACAAGTCAAGCTGGACGGGAAAACAATTCCTCACTCAAACATATCTGATTTGATCAGCGATGCCATGAGAGAAAGAAAGAATTTTAATCCTGCAGGTTCAAAAGAATTTTTTCGTGCTTTGTCAACCCTGAATGTGCCCAAAGATCTTGTGCGAAACGAGGAAGGCTGGAGAGAAGCTCAATTGGACGGTTCGCCAGGTGGAGATGTTTCCAACAACACTCCAATTCGTGTGACACCATCGCAATATTTTCAGACTATTCTACAGAGACATGATACAGCAAGCAAACCAGAACAAACTCAAATGCGTTGGCTTGAGTATTAATTATGTAACTTTGTTCTTCAATAAAATGTTTTGTTGTCATAGTTTTTGTGTAAAGGGTGGTTAAAATCAAAACACACGATATTGATTTTTTACAACATTTATTTATCAAAGCAAACAATACATTATTTTTCAATCAACTTTTTACTAAACTGATTAAGGCCAACAACATTTGGCTGTTTTAACATAGCTCTAAAATTACTCTTAACAAACTGAGACACTTTGGGATCATTTAACATAGCGTTGTTATTAAATCACTGCACGATTTTATTCACGCTCTTTCCTCGTGCTCTATGACCAAGATAAAATATGCATTACTGGCCACACACATCCGACCAAACACTTTGTAGTTTACGAGTGTTAAATATCCATTTGTAATTATTTAAAAAGTCTCCAAACGAGTCTTGATAATGATCTGGCCATTGTCCATAACTGTCAAAAAATTCTTTCTTTTCTGATGGAAAGTAAAAGGCCACCCAATGCATTCCAGGTTCACTGCTCGGATCCGTGTCGGCGACAAACCCACACGAGTATTTGTCCACCGTTCAAGGTAACTTGTCACCAGGAAACGCACCGCAAAACTTCTTGCTTGCGATCGGATCTTGTTCAAGTGCACAAGTTATTTGAAAGGTATTCATTTAGCCAGAGTAATCGTAAACAACGTTTCTCTCAGCATCAATTTGAATCAAGTTGTCAAACTCCCCGTAACACACGAGACTCACAGCTGCTGATGGTGCTGTGGAGAACTTGATGTCAATTGAAAGATCTCCTCATTGAATAGCATTGAAATGAGGTGAGGATCCACACATATCTGGGGTCAAATCAAAAGTGTAAAGGGCATATTCCTTTGGAGACTCCTCTCGTGAGATATCATTTCCACTGTTCAAATACATTTTCCCTGAACCAGAAAACATTGTGCA
This sequence comes from Phenganax subtilis, assembly GCA_025434845.1. Taxonomy (NCBI): domain Eukaryota; kingdom Metazoa; phylum Cnidaria; class Anthozoa; order Malacalcyonacea; family Clavulariidae; genus Phenganax; species Phenganax subtilis. Next base: position 3,721 of record JAOBYK010567001.1, read on the forward strand.
ATATGCTTCAACATATCTAGGATTTGCACCAAACAACAACGGCATCAGTTTGAATGGTGTGTCTTCTCCATTCACAGATAATCCAATAGAGAATACGTTAAAATGTTGAAAGTTAAACGGATTCTTCCTGTATGCTCCATTAAACGCAGTGCTCTCGACCAATCCAAATACAAACGACTTTGGTACAAGACCATTAAAGATGTTATCTTTCCTCAGAGAGGGGTTTCCTGACAGAATAATCAAGCTCTTGCACTCAAAACGACGTATAGGGTAGCTGTCCGGTCCTTTTTTCAATGCAATTTGATGTGCCACAGAAATACTCGGGCTCACTTTAACTTTGCGTATTTTGAGGTAGACATCGGTCAATTTCACTCTGTAATCAGCACTGGCCTCAGACACCATCAAACAAAACTCATTGCCATTTTGATTTAGAACGACTTTCAGGTCTACAAAGCTTAGCAGAAGGCGTTCGGTGAAAAATATATCGCTAAATATAGGCCCCGCCATTTCTATAACTCCACTTGTCTTGCTAAATTCATGTCTCGAATTAAGACCATGGTTCTGAGCTGATGTTAAGGTTGGATCTGCCACGTCCATTTTTCCTGCTGTATCTTTGTAAACTAGAGCAGCAGTGAGTTGAGAATTTTTTGCAGACGGACCATAATTGGGGAGGGTTTCCAGATAAGCTCGGTACGCATACGTTCCGGTAGCTTGAGTGACTTGCTTCTCTTTCAAAAACACGTCCATTTGTTTGAATAAGCTGTGCAGGAATTTGTTCACAACTCCTACCTTTTCACTTGAGCCGAGATTAGCTTGAGTAGCTTTTGTCACCTTTGCTCTCACCACAAGAATCGTTTTTGATAAATCGACATAATCCTCAGTACCAGGAGATTAGACACAGGTTGATGATCAGTCCAATGACCCTGCTGTTGGTGGTATTGAAAGTAAGTCAAGTTCACTTTTTACACATTTCTGCGACTGTGAGTGTGCAAAATTCATGTTTATCTAAATATGTCTTCTGCACGAGTTGTTTTCTGCTTCTTGGTCTGTTTGCCTCTGGTGATAGACCTTGATGCCTTTCTTTTTTGAGCTGTTTTTCGCTTCTTGGTCTGTTCGCTTCTGGCGATAGACCTTGATGCCTTTATCTTTTTAGCTATTTTTTGTTTCTTGGTCTGTCTGCTTCTGCTTGCAGACCTTGATGCCTTTCTCTTTTTATTTCCACTTCCTGGTTGAGCATACGTTTGAAGTCGATTGATGGCTTTATTCTTTGCAATGTTAACAGCCTCTTCCCCTCGGCTCTTTATTGCTTGTTTCAGATTTTTTCCAGAAGCAACGTCTACTAGTACATTAGCTCCTGCATTTAGAGCAATTTTACCAAGAGCTTTTCCATCACTTTTAACCACTGGCATCACTGCTTGTGCAACACTACGAAACAAACTTCCAAGTCCATACCCTATCTGACCATGTGTAATTTGCCAGGGGCTACCTCTGAAAACGGGCATGCCATGACCTTGCTGCTGATCCAAGTAGTAACGTATGTATGGATTATGCATCTTCAAGTAAAATAACTATGTTGCTTAAAGTGTAGTGTAACGATCACCTTCCCACATTCAAATGGCACAGGATTGCCTGTGTCATTCCTTAAAAGAATCTCCACGTCTTCAAATGATTTTGTTTGCAGAGGTACGTATTGTATGTTGGTGAACGTTTTCATTATGACATCACCCGCTTTTCCTTTTACGGGAATGCTTCTGAGTAATTGAGCGCTCGTGTCTCCGACAATTTGCGGTTGAACAATATCGCAATACACGTAGATTGCTGATATAGGAGATAAATCTGATGTATATGGGTTTTCAGTCGTTTTTGTGATTTTTATCTGTTTTTCACCAAAACCGAGAATAATCAACATTCTCCCTGATATCGCAAGTTGATATTTCTTTTTTAGCTGCACAGTTACTTTTCCTGTTTGAGCGTTAAACGAAAGTGTGATGTTCTCTTTTGTTTCTTTTTCAAGCGCTTTATTAAAATTCTCAATAAGACCTTGGATTGTTTCATAGTAATCGTAGTTCAGTGACAGCAAGGAAAAAGGAACCATCTTCACTGTAGTATATATGAGACTCTTTCTGTCTTTGAAGAGTGTACCAGGTGTTTGGATGTGAAATGGAGTACAAACCAACTTCCCAATCGCCACTCAAATTAATCACTTTGGGCATTTTCACGCAATAACTGGTTGCTTTGTTGTCAAGAAAGTACTATTCATATATATTTATCTTTCAAAGGCACGATCACTAAGCCTGAAATTAGTAGATTTTACTATTACAAGAAATTGCTGACTCATCAAAATTGAGGTGAGAATCGGGTGTATTTTTTGGGGGGAGCACAAACTGTAATGATATTCAGTTTTTTTGCGAGTGTTTTATTTATGTTTGCATGAAGTATATATTGGTTTGTGTAGTGTATTTGTTAATATTTAACTTTGAGTGTTTTTAATGTTTTCTAGATGATGATGTAATGATGATGATGATGATGCGTGATGATGTTTGTTTTTGAGAGAGAGAGTGGGGGATATTGTGTGTGTATTATGTGTATTTTATTAAGAGTTTCTATGGGGGTGAGTGGGGGTGATTGTAATAATAATAATAATAATAATACTCTATCTATTCACATAGTGAATAGATAGGTTTGGCTTAGCTCCGCTCTCCAAAGCCGTGGTTGAGCCGAATGAGTAAGATTATGAATTGCATTGTATTATAAGGAGTATGATGTTCTGGGGCATTTCCCTTTTATCTCGAATTTGATTGGTTGATATATGCTTTGGTGGTTTTATATTACCTGATATTTTTTGAGTAGTATTTTACTATTATATATTATTTGAGTAGTATTTTACTATTACTACAAATAAATTGCGCGTGGGTATTATGTGTATTTTATTGTAAAATACTTTGGCGACCCCCCCCGAAGGACAGATTCCATTCCCACCAAGGGGGAGTGGAATCTGTCCTTCGAGGCCAAACAAAGTTTCCCAGCGACGGGATTCAAACCCGCATGCTTTAGAACTACAGTCTAACGCCATTACCATTCGGCCACACTGGGTCTTACTACAAAAAAATGGTGTTAGTATAAAAATACTACAAAGAAATATAAAATATCTAAGAATAAATCGTGTAGTAATAAAGCGTGTAGTGATATTTGACGTTAGGACTTTGTTTGTTGCAGTGGTAGAAAAAATGTGTAAATCTGGTGATGATATTAGTGAGGATGAAAACGATTGTTATAGTGACTATATTAATATTAAGGATAGAGCAACATGTATGGATAATGCGATATTTAAATGTGATTGTGTTTTGAATGCGCATTATGATGATGCAAACTTGTTTAAAATACATGATGAGTTGCAAGAATATTATTTGAACCATCAGTTTTTTTTAGTCGGTTATGAGAGAATGTTGCGCGGGAATGACGATGTTATCGGTTATAGTAATAAATTTATAGAGGAAAATGATGAGTGTATAAAAAGTTATAGCGAGTTGGCTTTTAAGTATTTGGATTGTATAAGAGATGTGGTCAATGACGAAAAGTGTGTAATGGTTCATAAGCTTGAGAGATTGTTTGACGCACACGATAGATTGTTAAAAAAAGGAAAGAGATAAGAATTATGTGTATATTTTGTTATCCGAATGAAGACTTATTGAATTCTAATAGTGATTATATTATAATTTTGAACAGAAAATGTGTAGACCATTATGTGACTGTGTTCCTGTTTGCTTTAAAAATAAAAAGGTTTTTGAAAAATATGAAGAATTAGGTTCATTTTATTCTACCCATTTTGTGTCAGCAGAATATGAGCGAATGTTGCATAATGATGACGAGGTTCCACACATTAAGAAAATTATAGAGAATAATGCTGATGTTTTTATAAGATATAATGAATTGGCATATGAATTGTTGGATTTGATACTGACTCAAACGTGTGATAAAAAGTGTTTGCCAAAATTTGAAACTATATTTCCTACCAATGTGTGCATGGTGACACAATTTCTTGGGAAATCATTTGATCAACGCTATTATATTTATGCTAGTATTTTGAAAGGGCGAAAATTTACTAACAATAAAGTACATGGTGGAAAATAAATTAGGTATGGAATTGGTTGAATATATACATGTGTTGGGTGAAAACTCTTATTATTATAATGATTGTTATGAAAAGGTATTTTCATTAGAAGAATTTCAATTGTTAGAAAAAGAAATTGTTGAGCTTGAGAAGAAAGTTAATAGTTATAAAGAAAACGTATTATGATCGAATTTGGTTAAGTCTTGACATAATCGGGCAAGAGATAAATTTGCGTCATTTGAATGCGGTGGTAAAGAGCTTACAGCAATTGTTGGACGAGAAGAATGCTTTGTTGCGCGGGAAAGGCAACGCATATTGTGAATCTATAAAGAGAGAATTGGAAGCGATTATTAGAGAAGAAAAGAGTATCGAAAAGGAAAAAGGGAAAGATATATTTCCAAAAATATGAATACAAACAATAAGACATTATTTGAGGTATTTCAAGAGCACACTGCCGGTGCAAACTGAACAATGTTTGAGATCTCTGAAGAGGAACATTCTAGATTTATAGAAGAGATTGATTTAAAAGTGACATTGTATTGGTACATGAACAAATGATTATCAATATGCTTGTAAAATTGGTACCTCCCCATTTCGCACTATATTATCCAACTATAATAAAAAATATAAGTTTGCATATAAACCTTTTGTAACAGTTCATACGGTTCAAGAAGTTGCATTATTGCAACATATATTTAAGACAATAAAACAATGGGTTTTTTATGAGTACGGAGTACCTATTGATAATGTTAGCGACATAGCAAGATCGGATTTTTCTGTATATAAATAAAAAATAAAGTAGAATTGAATTGATGTTTTACAATAAAATCTTGTTATTACGATAGCAGAGATGGTCATGAGTTTTATACGCAACGTGATTGTCAACAATCGCAAATAATTTCTTTGCTTCATTTTCGCGAAATAATCAATACATATTTATCATGGGTTGAAAATTTGGAAATTTTTACCTTTTGTAGACACATATTGTATTAGTGACGAGTCCATTTATACACGTATATGTGATTCAGTAATCGACGTACCTATATGTGGTAGTGAGGAGTACGGAAAAACACTTCACGAGAAACACTTCATAATGCGGATAGAAATCAGACCGTTCTTCGGTTAAAAAAAATGAGTACAGTATGGCTGCATTGGTATGCAAAGAATTCACATAGTTCAAATTTTTATGGTAGTGTTTTTTATCATGTAATTTCATTAGAAAGTTTTTGTGAATTATTAAGTAAATATTTAGGGTATGAGTTTAAATTTATACCTTGCGATTTGGTATATATGTACGAAATAACCGAGGAGGATTTAGTTCGATTCTTTTTTGAAGAAATAGAACAGCCAGATTTTACATCATCATATATTATTGAATGAGACAGGAGCGATTGTATCGATTCTGAAGATATTTGCAGATTGGAATGTAGAGTGAATAATGGTTTCCATTAAAGAATTTTGTTGTAGATTTATATTGGTATTTTTTTTCCACTTTTTGCGGGTGCATTTGGATATTTCATATATTTTATAACGCGTACATGTGAAATGAAAGGTGGTGAAGCAAATTGTACGTCTTTAAAACACGATCCACTAGAATATCGTGCAACGTTTGCCGAATTACCAAAGAAGGGTTGACAACAAGCAGTGGAATTTTGTTCAATTTGCGCTGTTCTTTCTCTTTTTTTGCTGGGGTGTTGGTTTGCTAAAGAATGGTTGACAACGAGTGGAATTTTTGTTCAATATGTGCTGTTCTTTCTCTTTGTTTGCTTGGATTTACTGTTATAGCCCTAATGATTTATATTATAATTATGATTAGTATGGACTGTTTTGGAACAACACGAGATAATTGTACATTTGATAGAGATCTTTTTTAACTGTGACTGGTGACAGACCATTATAAGTATTAACGAATACCGAATGAATAGCAGACAGACATTGTGGTGCCGTTGGTAATGTGAAAGCTGTCGTTGACCGGATGTTTGTCATTTACCATTATTTTGACAAGTTTGTTTTATATTTTGATAATGGAACATTGCAAGAGCTGTATGAACTTGAAAGACTACAAAGAGGAATGTGTTGAATTAAAATGGTGTTTTTTAAATAACACTATCGTATATGAAAAAATAAAATGTAGGGATTTTATATTAGCAAGCGGAATTAAAAACCCTTTTATTAGCGGTGTTGATAGATATACGGTTTATTGTGTCAATATGTTATTAAAGATAGAAATTTCGTTTCACCTTGTTAGAAAACCTCACCAGCTATTCAGTGTACCAGAAATACCTGCGGCGTGCAGATAAGTACATGGAACTATCTTTCTTGCAATGGATGAGAGTGGTTGATGATGCAAAAGGAGTTGAATATAAAAATGGTTCCACTCTAGTTGGTGTAAAAATGGTTTCTACACTTAAAGATGTTTTTTACATCCAGCATCTTATTCTTAACTTTCCACACTCAGCATTGGAGCAATTATACCATCGCCATCATAATGAATTGCCTTTGCAAATTCGCCACTTTGCAGCTGCCTTTACGTTGATGAATGATTTTTGGTCACAACCCACAACAGTGCAAGATTATTTTGCTCAGCAAGGCCATAAAGCATGGTTCATACAAACGCTACAATCTCACATATCTAGCCTGGCTAATTATTTTATGCTATTTCAACGCAGAGTGCTAACTGCAGATAATGTCCAATTTGACATGACGCTTCTAAACACGACCATAGCTGATCCCATGCAAAAGCGATTTTTGGAAGTAGTTCAAATTTTTCTGAACAAACGTGATGAGTATTACGAGTCGATGCTACCAACTACAACGTGCCATGACAACACCACCAGTGAGGAAGATCTTGACAGCGATGATGCTGAATGCAATGGCAATCGAGTAACTACAACAACAGAAACTGCAAATTTAACCGAGACCGACTTGGACTGGAAAAAGTTTTTGTTGCTCACGGGCAAAGCCGAAACAGGCAAGACACACTGTGTTAAAAAGGCTATACATGAAGCGGTTGGCCAAGAACGAAGCATGCTCATCGCCACACCAACAGGCTTCTTGGCAACAACGTACTCAGCTGCATTTCTCAATGAAATAGATGCAGATACAATTCACAGCGCTTTCAAATATCCAGTAGCCATGAACGACTGCCCGCAAATAAACTGGGAGTTAATCAGATATGATTTAATTGTAATTGACGAGGTATCCATGGTTTCTAAAGCAATAATGGACCAAGTTATTGCTACCATTAATCAAATCTCTCCACGTCCGGTGGTAATATTGTGCGGTGATGAATGTCAACAGCAGCCAATTGCAACTATCGACGATAAAGTTCATCAAATTTCGTCCATTCCTCAAGAACACCGATTCTTTTCCATTGTTAATCGTTTCCACCTAACCAGGCAGCACAGATGTGTTGATCCTGATTTTCTGAATATTTTAAATCATCTACGTTACTATAGACCCTCTCAGTCCATGCTTGACATAATTCACCAAGGGAGAATACTATGTAGCAAAAGTTCCTTAGCTGATGATGACATAGAACGTGTGTTGAAACAACGCCCTAATGCTACAATGATAACTGTTAGCCATAAAGCAGCAAACCGTGTGAATGAGGTTGCCGTAAATGTTCTTTTCAAAGATCAAAGTCCTCTGATGCATGCGCAATGTGATAGTGACCTACCATTGATACCATTGTATAAAGATTTGCCAGTCATCATCACTCAAAACTGTCACAAGACGAATGGTGTTGTCAATGGCCAAAAAGCCAAAGTACACTTAATACAAAGCAAAGCAGTTTTTCTACGTTTACTTTACGGCTCAATTGTTAGTACATACTTAGTTACGTTGAAAAAGCCAGATGGAACATTAAAAACGTCATATCCCTTTGTGCCCGGGTACGCCTTCACTATTTGTAAAAGCCAAGGTCAAACCATTGAGGAGGCTATTATCTGGATGGATTGCCCACATGTACCAGCAGGGGGTGCGTATGTTGCACTTTCCAGAAATAGCCGGCTGCAAGACCTATTCTTCATGACAAGGACATATCAACAACAGT
>JAOBYK010567112.1:0-11884 GCA_025434845.1 Phenganax subtilis
TTATTTCGGCATTCAAATTTACTTGTTTATACGATCAAAATACCCCCGGAGATAAAACTCTAGGGAGCCACCTTAACGGCTTTACAATTCTGGTCAATACTGCTCAGCGCACTTCGCAAAATGCCCAAGTTTGTTTCGGACATTTCGTAGTCACAATCATGTTGATGCATACTGTATAAAAATTATCACGTTAACCCCCTCCCCACCTTGACCAGAATTTTAGTTTATGTTGTATCTGGTAGATTATGGGGATCATCACGAGTGAGTATGGCGCATGGAAGGAGAGTGATAGACAAGCGACGAAATTCCGGAGACTGGATAACTGGCAGGATGACATTGGACGTCGTATGCGCTTAGTTAATAATCCACACGGCTCTACTCATCCCGAGGCAACGTTGCTAGAGGCGTTAGGTAAGTGCTGTTTGCAATATTCTTCACTGCTGGTTTTTGCGATTTTAAATCTTTCAAAATATTTTGTTTCCATGAATACACCAACATAACTATAGCAGACATGCGATCATTTACAACGCAAGATTTCAAAGCTTTTTTCTTATAGTTGAAAGATGAATATTATAACCATTTAAACAAGTATGTGCCCCTACGTATGAGTATTGTAGCTTGCTTCTAAACTTTAGCTATATATCTGGCGCCAGTTGTTCTAAATGTGTTTAAGTCGCTATGTGGCGGACAAATGTTATCCGAGGCAAAATCACAAAAAAGCTTCATATAACGCTCAGAAACTATTTTCAGTTAGGTGCTCTGAGCTTTCATTATTAGACATAGACGGCACCGTTTCCGCCACAGAAATATCATTACAACTGGCGACGAAATTATTGAACAACACCAGCAACGCATCTTCAGTAGGATTTTCATCTGCTTTATGGATGCGCTCAGTTGTTTAAGTTCTTTTATTTGGTGCATTTCTTTTTTGGGTCAATCGGACGATCTCTAAAAAGATGGAAACGCAAATGTTTTTTGCACCCCAGAATATTTTAAATTTAATTCAGAATATTTAACAGTACTTTTCTTTATTGGCATTGGCTGCTACGTAATCTGGATATTCCTTGCTGACCGATGAATTCAAGACTGCAAATATAACTATGTTTCCTACACACGAAAACATTACCACGGGGGCATACCCGAATCCATATTTCTCTTCGCCCTTTAAACTTTTTGTCGATGAAGAACTGTGGAATTTTGGGGTTTTTTGTCGTTTTTTGTTCTCACTCTCTCGGGATAACGAGTATCGCTGTTACAAGTCCCCCCAGCACACTGTTATCTATTTTGTCCGAGATAACCCCCTCTTCAGCACCTGTTGTGAGATCTCGTAAAATGTGGATTTGCGCGGGGCTATATTTTTTTGCACTTTACAACATTTTGCAGCCAAATTCTGCAATTTTACGTACTTTAGAAGACTCCTTTAAGCTATGATGATGGATTTTGGTCTTGCTGCAAAGGTCAAAATATAGTCGATAACTGTACTCATCCATTAGGTTTCCGTTCTTATGTTCATAATTTATATATTTTTTTAATTGTGCTATATGAAATGCAGATACAGCGAAGTGCGTACGAATGATATGTTTCAAGACTGGTCTAAGCAAACTGGAAGTAGCTTAATAAGATTCTTGTAGTTTTGCATGGTGAAACAACAATATCAACTAAAGCCACTAAATAGCACGTGGCGTGCTCTCTTCAATGTCATCTAGTTAGACCCTTGTCTCGCACGCGCGCTCTAATTAAAACAATTAAAAAGCGCGAGCAAACAGATCACGACAATTGTGATCTAAAAGTGACGTAACAATCGTTTCAAGTTAGTTGCACTGATGAAGGTCTGGGCTAACGGACCGAAAGCTTTAAGGAAAAAAAGAAGAAAACTGCAATAATAAAAATACATGGTGTATACCTCAAACGAATACTGATATGGAAGTAGCTTGTTACAGAAACCTTAAGAGCTATTTGCACCGACGATTTTTGCTGCGATTTTTCTCTTGTTAAAGATCAGATAGAGTAAATAACTGGCGCATACATTCGATCCAATAATTTCGACAATGCACTCGTCAATCAACTAAATTAATATCTTACGCCAAGAGGAGAAAAACCGCTTCAAAAATCGCCGTTTAAACAGGTGTGTTTAGTGGTTGTGATATTATTTAGAAACGTACCACGCCGAGGCTAGCACTGGTCATCAGGCACTACCCGGCAATGTAAGCTTCTCTGGCGATGATGACCAGCGTACATCTGAAGAAGAGGAGATCACTGAATTGACTGCAGGCGACAATGATGAAAAGGACCTGAATCCTCGCGATCATGTCGTGCTAACAGCACCTTGCAAGAGCATCTCACCTTGTATTGCTGCCATTGGTACACTGACTATCACTACAACTGCGTTGTATTTTTCACTGGATGAACAGCATCCGGATAACCTGAAGCTTGATCCAAAGGTTAGTGTATTTTCTTTTATAGCATTGTCAGCTTGGATCGCGCTTATTTAATCAAAAAAGCACCTTACCGTCTACGATGTGATGACGTGTGGCCAGGTACTAGCATTGTCGAGATTTTGAGCAGCGTTGTTAATAACGAACTTTTGACCACTTATCTTTTTTCAACACGTTCAAGTAAACATTATTATACTTGTTGCGTCAACTGAACCAAAACAACGTTTCAATTTACGTGTCTTGCGAAGTTGCGCAAGGTAACCTACCAATTAGCGTCTTATGAATAGTTCATATGTACTTCGTTTGACCTCTTCTGCCTTCTAATTGGTTGAATTACTCGTCGAACATCGGCTTATACACAGTGCATGTGTATCTCGGAAACAACATGGCGCTAAAAAACCCAACGGGACTTGCAAACGAGAAAGCGTGAAAGCTGTCCATTTTTTGCTGCAATTACCGATTTGCTAGCAGTTTTTGCCAGGTGAGGAGAGAGCTTCGTAAATGTGAAGCTGTAGTTCAAATATAGTATGTTTAAAGAATCCTATTGTTAATGTTGGAGCCTAAATTGTGGGTGATATACTCATTCTTGCTTTCTCCCAACGATATAATTTCAATCCATTCATCTATTTTGGTGTGATAATTATTCTAGTTATGATCGCCGAGCTACGGTGGTAATTTTAACCGGCTATTAACACTTGAAATAACCAATCGGTGAAGCAAAAGTGAACTTTCTTTTCACACTCTTTTTTGTGTTGTGGGTGAACCTTTTGTGCACACATGAGTCTGTTGTTTGTAGCAACATGGTAACTATGAGAAAGGACTGGTAACCATGTAAGTCCAGTGAACTGTGTACATGGAAGGCTGACTTCAGTCGATTGCGTAGTCAAAAAGTGAAGCCAAAGACGGTGGATTTTAAAGGCATCGTTGTGCGTCAGTTTCAGTGCCCTTACTGATGCGGTCCCATCAAAAAGTTGACCGCGTGGATAAGCGGACTAAAACTGATGTGCAAGGATGTCTTCAATTTTTCCGCTATGTTCGGCTTCACTTTTTGCCTTGGAGTCAGCGTTGCATGTATAGAGTTCACTGGGTAAATCATGATTGGCTGTGTAAAAATGTTGTTTTCCACTGTTGTCACGTAAAAGCACGTCGGCTAATTTAAGCATTTTTTAAGCTTTAAAAATGCACAAGATGTTTGCAAAATTTTTTTGTTTGCCATGTGGTCTGGAGTCATGGAAACAGTGACAAAAAACTAATTAAATCAGGGAAAGTGTTTACAGCAAAATACAAGCGATAAAAAGATTACACAAGAGCAACGAACAAGGAAGTCATTAGACTCTCAGGTCATGGATAGTCGTACGTACGAAATGAACAGACTCATTAAATTTTGCGTATTACAAACACCATTTTTTCAAAACATCGATACAAAAAAACTCCTGATACTGACGAAATGTTGAAAGAATGTGTAGTTTAGAAATTGAAACGTATTACAAGAGTTTTGATGATTCTTTGCTTCGACTAAATAGTTTATTGCACCCCCAGTAAAGTTGCTTAGTTGCTTAGTAGCTACATTTATCACATGTTTGTAAGGCAAAATTAATGTAGACAGCATTTTGCGATGTTCACTTGAGTGAAGGGTCAGTGCATCTACGTATTACTACTTATCGTCATCGGAACTCGCATGACATTTCAATTGATGTAAACTATTGGTGTAGCTCCCAAGTTATCTACATTTGATTATATGGGATTTTTAATGTAATTATTTACTTGAAAATTATACTGGGACAGTTTAGCTATTCTTTTTTGTGAAAAAATATTCTTCGCTTGTTGAATCTTTAACTCTATTTAGCGATAAAGTTTTGGCAGGGGATATGAGTTTTTTAAAGAAATGATTGGTTCAAGCCGAACTGTGTCATGAACAAGAATCCCAGACATTGATCACACTTAATTGAACTTTCAATTGCTGCATGCAAAGTAGCTGTTGTCTTGCTAATATCGCCAGGCTAGTAGCACACTCGTCGTTTGAATTGCAAACCATTTCGTTTTTGATTATCGGCGCTGAAGTACGTATTGTATGACAAGATTCAAAACTGAAGTATGAGAAATATGTCTGTTTTTGAAATTGCGATTGCAGGGTTTAAAGGAATTACGTTAGCTCCAGCTGCTATGTAATTAATCATATCTTGGCATGTTTTGCCTATTGCTCAATCCTGCTAAAAAGCTTTTCAATATTTGCTACAGTCCAATGTTCGCAGCTGAAAGAAAAAGTGGGCTATTTCATATTTCGTATTCAGTGCGCAGTTGATTTAATTACAGGTGTGCTAAGCACATCCCTATTGACGGCGTTTGTACTTCTTGCATGACGTTCATGAAATCAAAAATACAGTTTTATGTTGGTTTAGTTGTACTACAATGGGTTTCTTCCCTACTGGCTTGTCCGTCATGACGTTTTGCGGATTGAGCTTTGAAAGTTACATGTGTGTGTTTACTTCCGTTTCTTCATTGCATGCATATCACAAAAAAGGAGTTCTTGTTTATGAATGTTATGCGTGTTCAGTCGTGCTTGTAGTACTTTTCTTCTTGAGCGTGAACGACTGCACATCATTTCAAATAGCCGTGGTGCTATTTTTTTGCTTGTTGTTTATCGTGGTCGTTTATGCAAACATTTTGTGGCCGCCGGGAAGAGCTTTCGGTTGGACAACTGTTTGAAGATGACAAAAGAAACACCGAAAATGTCAGATATGAATGGTCAACGCCGTTTTGTAAGATAGTTAAAGTTGGCAATATTATGTTTTCTGGTCGTGTGCGCATTTGGTTTATGTTTTTTTCCTGGCTTGATTCTTTCTATGCAATTGTTTCCGCAGAAATGCACCCTATGCTCATGGTCGTGGGCAGCAGCTATTGCCTTATTGAATTTCAGCTTTGATTCTATCATGTTTGTCTGATTCAAGGCATTGTTACGAAAGAAGCTTAGAAATTCTTGAAAGGATTGTGTAAAACAGTAAGACTTCATGGTACTTTCGTACAACTAGCCATTTACTACAATACGCTGATTGGTCAGCAGCTTTCTTGACAGTGAAAAGACATTTTTGATTGTTTGGATTCCATGGTTTTACAGTAGCCTAATCTTCCCTACAGCCGTTCCAGTGGTTGGGGGGTATGAATGTTAGTTTGTAGCTGTACAAATTGCGTACGCGATACATACATGATCATGCTTGCTTAGCGAGACTATTTTTGAAGTTATTGGCAATACTTCAAATGAAATAATTTGTAACTAACAAAATGCTCAAAAGCCTACGATTGCAAAAGACAATATGTTAATTCAGCGTCCGCCTGGTAAAAATAAAGAGACGTAGTTTTGTATCTGCGCTTGCGCAGCTATATAGTTATCGACTGTGTAAGGACGTTTGTGGCACCAATTGGTAAGCAGCAGAACTATAAGATTTTCGTGTTGCATGATACCTTTGTGACGTCCCCGGGGCGCAAGTAGATATGCGACGCAAGAAACAATCATAAACCAGAAACAATAATGATACTACGAATGCAGTGTAAAATATTTCGTGCTGATTGCGGGAACTGGTGGTGGTATCTATTGTGAGTATACTGCGGGTTTAGAAAAAGTGTCTCAGCACTCACGTTTTAGCTAATTATAGTTTCACAAATCCGATGAGCACGTTACTAAGAACAAATGATATTGTTGCTAAGTGCTTAGGGTTATGGCCGAAATTTTATAACTTATCGACCGCTCATAGGTGTATTCATTACTGACTTGTGTGAAGAAAAATATCTGTAAATCCAAATGTGATAGCTGAAATGGAAAGTCTAAGGGATGAACGAAATTTTGAACTTGTTGTTACTTTTATTTATGAAACAAACCAGATTTTGTCTAAGCTATGCTTCCTGAATGCAAGACTTTTATGCAGAAATATTGACGATGTTTGGCACGATTTAAATTTTACCAGTGCGGCCAATAACATATTCTCCGAAACTCGATATATATCTATGAGCTCAGATAGTGATACTTCGTATGCCATAGATGGGTTACTCTTTATATAGAAATGATGATCAGTCTTGCACCTCGTCCCGACCCTGTGGTGTCGTGTTGAATTTATTACCGGATATCCCCAATAGTACAATCGTCCTGGAGTTGAGATAACTATAATGAATACCATGATTCTTCCGCATGTTGGCATAATAGGAATGTACAGATCACCTAGAGTACCAGTACAAGACATGTGTGGAACACTAACTGTTATAGAGCTTAATCTACACTTCTTAGCATTACATAATTATTGCCGATTGATCAGATACTGCTAAGTGGAAGGCAATTATACAATTTCTTTGTCCGTGATAAGAAATACAGACAATTAGTGTACGGTCACCTTAGAGATAATGGAACAATAATTGATCTCATTTACCAAAATTTACCTGAACCACAGGCAAATTCACACATTATAGAAACGTATTCTTCTGATCATGAGGCAATGTGTGCATTAATCAATTGTCTCAATTAAAGAATGAAATATTAATTGAACTTAGTTGGAAAGAAAAAGTGTATATTTAGTTTCAAGATGCTTGGATTGAGTTGTAAGTCTCTCCTCGAACTCGTTAGAATATATAGGACGAACAAATTCCTATTTATTCTTTATAGCAGTCATGACATTTTTCACTTGAAAGTGTGGCATATGTGCAGCAAGAAACTGTTCAAATCCAAGCAGACCATATGAATGGCAGCAGTTAAAGTCCTTCTTTATGTTTATGAACTGCAACGACCAGTAAATTCTTTGAAATATTGAGTGCAATTATTTTTCCTGTTGAAGGTTTGTAATGAGCCCACTCGCTGTTCTACAAATGCCTTAATGCTCGTTCTATTATAATCGCACCGTCCACTACTGTGGACAAGAAACCACTCAATAATTTTTAGTCGATCTATCAGCCACACTAGTCGCGTAACTAACACTAATCACTGCATGTGACAACGCCACACGCGCAGATACATATGTGCACCTGCGCACCTATTTTTATCAGTACTCTTACGAGTCGCATGGGTAGAAGTGTTGGAAGTCTTAGCAACGCCAATGTACAGGGCTACCCGTGCGAACAACCATTAACGCTCTTTGTTGGGATTCACGTTCTCCTTAGAATCTCTATAGTTCATGCTAATGGCGATACCGAAACATATTTTTATTTCTACGACATGAATGAATTGAGGGAATAATGCATTTTTCTGTTATTTTTATGGATCAGAGCACGACTGGTGCTACGGTAGGTTTGAAGGTTATTCAAAAGGGGAGCATATTTATTCAGCAGAATTCTTCATCATAAGATCAAGGTGCAGATTAATGAAATACTCTGCTTTTTAATATACGGTTAAACACTGACGTTTTTACGCTGTTTCTTTCTATTAGTGTTAAATATTGGTTACGCGTTCTCTTGCAATAATTATGTCTTTAAAACTGTCTGCCTCGAAGTTGATACGCCTGAACATATTGGACGTGCAATTCTGTGCGTCTTGTCATCGATCTTTCACATTTGTCCAGACACTAATGATCGATAATCGTACTCACGCTTCCATTTGCAATATGTCAAAAATATTGGTTTTATAATATCGACTCTCTAGTTTCTAATGAATTGTAGGTAGTGATTCATACTAGCATTTTCGTTTCGTTGGCAAACAGTATTGACCACATTCAGCTCAAGTTGCCCTGAAAAAATAACGATTAATTTTGAATCAAATGAATAATTTTTCAGTATTTGAAGTTAAGGTGTGCGGATTTGGTTCTAGCATTCCTTCCACGAAATTTGTTATCCATCAACTCACTGTATGTTTTTTACTATTTTTGTTATTTATTTCTACAGCACTACTGAACGGCGTATCGATAATTACTATCTTGCGATGTTCTCAATTGAAGGAAAAAGTTGCGTACTTCACTATTTTGGTTCAATCAGTAGTGGATTGCGTTAACGGTTTGATAACTCTTCCGTTATTTGTTTCGTCCATTCTAATTCGGGACGTTCTTCTTTTGAGAATCACTGCTCTCTGCTGGGTAGGGTTTTTCATAGGATTCGCTCTAATCGCACTGTCGCTGCTAACGTTATGCGGATTAAGTTTTGAAAGATATATGGGCGTTTTGCATCCGTTCCTCCATCGTACTCAAGTCACAAAAAAGAGAATGTTGATTTTTGAATGTTCTGCTGCGTTTGTCCTGCTTTTATTTTTTGGTGCCGCAGATAGAATCGGACAAGTTCTCGATGCTGGAATGTTCGTTCTATTGTTTGTATGCTTGATGTTTTTCTTATTTACGTATTCGAGTATTTTTATTGCGGCTAGAAGGAGTGTCTTCCGCAACAGTCATGGAGCTTGCGCACCAGAACCGAACGTATCGGCAATAAAACGTAAAAGTGGTTTTGTTAGGGAACTAAAGTTGGCGAAGGCTTGTTTTTTGGTCGTCTGCACTTTTGGTGTATGTTTTCTCCCTGTGGTGATCCTTGGTAATGCGCAACCCTATTTGAAAGGCGAAACCTACAGAATGCTCTGGTCTTGGACGGCGGTCATGTCTCTATTGAATTCTAGTCTTAATTCACTTATCTTTTTTTGGTCCCAGCCATTGTTAAGAAAGGAAGCTTTGAAGTTTTTGCCCCACCGGAGGTAATCTGCCTCAATTTCTCGGAATTCTCCTCAGTTTGTTGCCGTAAAGAAACATAAATAAAGAATAACATTGTTTGACTTCTTATAATTGCGAACTCGATGCGATGTTGGTAAAAAACTATTGGATTGAAAAGACGAACTTGTTTTTCGGATAACGTTTGGAATATTCTGTCCAAACTTGATAAAAGTGGGATAAAGTATGCGAACTACATTGACGTGGCTATGAGACAAATCGAAGAGGTTTTCATTCTCCGCTAAACTGCACGCGAGTAAAAAGTTTTTGTGTAAATATGAGAGCTTCTCCACTCGTAAAGTAATTGATGTTATCACTTTCTGGCGCCAACTGATCGAAGCGTCAAAACATAGGCCTTCGCAAGATGTTCCATTGTTGAAAAATCTGCATTACGGGAAGCGCTCGCGATGAAAGCTTTGCTCATCGAAATTACTGAATGTTTTTTTTTGTTTTTGAGTCAAAAGCGCTTCAGTAACTTGTTTAACCGGGATGAAACGGGTAGCTAATAGTTTACAAGAAACTATAGTAAACTTGTGGTCCTCAAGTTACCCAATGTTAATAACCAGATACTCACAGGATAGAGTAAAGTAGAAGTATTAGGCCCGGATCAAACGTCGCTATTTTCATGCGCCGAACCAAATACATTTAAGTGCGACGCCAGAGTGACGTTGGTTGGAGCGGCACGGAATCAAATGTCGACCCAAACGAGTCACAGAACTAATTAATTTTCTATGCTCACATGAAGTAGGGGCTTTTGGGCGGGAAAATACAAAATAGCGCCAGTGAATAGAAATCTTTTTTTTCGAAAAATGCTAGACAATATAGAAAAAAACGCAAAAAGCATTTAGATTTTAGAAAGGCTATATTCCCGTCATGCAGAAACCTAAAGCTTCATAGCTTTTTAGCTGCATTGTTGTTGTAAGTGGATTTTTATAGTCGGCAGTAAGGTTTTTATTTGTTTTCCTGAGAGTATAATGAATGAGATAGTCTTGGTATGAGTTGTAGAGTAATTGCTCTAGCGCTTCTTCCAGGCCTGAAAAATGAAATACACTCCTCATTTTCGTTCGACTTTGATTTACTTTGAGACAAATTGCATTGCCAAACACGCAAAAATCACTTAACAGCGCATGATCAGCCTGAATTTTCGGATGAAACTAACTAACAATAAATTAAAATAATTTAGCTATGCATTTAATTCGGCGCTTGAAAAGAGCGACGTTTACTCCACCGTCGCTCCAATGTCGCATAATGCGACCGTTCATGTCGCTCCAACTGCTTGGTGTCGCTCCAAATTAATTTTGCCGAACTAAACTGAATCAAACGTCGCTCTTGTGTCGCAACTTAATTCGTTAGTTAAGTTCGGCGCATGAAAAGAGCGACGTTTGACCCGGGCCTAAGATAAAACCTAAAAGGAAAACCGAAATGCTATAAAAAAAAAGATTGTAGAATAATATGCGGTAGATCAAATTGTTTTATTAGCAGTTGTCTTTTAACGTATTCTTAAACGAATTAAGTCGCAATTTTTAGTTATAAAATTTATAGTTAATGGACGAAATTAGCTATTCGTCCAGCCTCGTCCCCAGCCTGAAACGCTTGCGTGGGTATTGCTTGCGATACAGCGTCGAGAGAGGCAGAAAGCCCGCCGTAAGGCCTGGCAGAAAATACAGAAAAAAGTGTACGAATCCGTGAAGTGACAAGATCTTATTTTTGTTAATATTGTTGAATGTTGAACGCGTGTGCTCGCTGTAAGTTGTTGTCACCTATGGATGAAATCACTACAAGCCTTTGAAAGGCAAATCTCGAAGGTAACTTGAATAAAACACTATACATTGATATATGAATATTTATCAGCAAAAATTTTGTACACTCTAGTAGACCCTGGGCATCAAAGCTGTCATTATACTGAATATAAAGACGATAGGTTGTTCACTATTGGCTTTGAAGTATGGTTTTGTTTAAACTATAAAAAGTAAAACATGATTTGCTTATTTATTATATTGTTAGAAGGCTAGAAGCGCTAGGGGAGTTTACTGAGCATTTGGATGATTACATTTATACTGAACTAATGCTATTTTTAGATGCAGAAATTATTGTAAATGTCCATCATATACCGGTCTGTAATGTTCACTAACAAAAAGACGCTCCTTATCGCCTATATTTCCAAGAGGGTTTGCTCAGTTTGCTTCGGCAAGGAATGCTGTTCAAGGTTTACCGCCATCTTGGATTCATTATCTGCCAGGCGCTTCCGCTCGATTAGAGGAAATCGCTAGATGGATTGTATACTTCAAAATAAGGTTCCGCCAGAGGACTGGTAACGAATAATATTAGAATCTTTGGAATTACGGCAATCTCGTACCCAGAGTAAGCCCGTTCGCAGGTTAGCGTTAGGCTCGTGAGGGGCTTGACTCTGGGGAAATCGAATGACCGATCGTAGATTTTCGACGGTCAGTTACGCGCATACTCTTGTTCCAGCCGCCAGCCATATTTATACGGGCTCAATCATAATAGTAGATTGCGAGTTCAGATTTTCGAAGTGATATTATGTTATTTTTTATTCACTATACCTTTTGAGTCACGTCAAAACATGCACACATTAAGAAATGAATGTCTTTCACACGTAGGGTATGCGTATGGGTTTTGTCGTTCTGGTGTATTTACATTTAGGCCCTGTTTACACGGAGGTAGGGTGACCCTAGTGCTAGGGTTACCCTAGCAAGCGGGTCATGTTCAGAGCACGTGCTACATGTAAATGCGAGAATATGACTTCGAATTTGGATGAATATATACCTG
>JAOBYK010567223.1:0-11883 GCA_025434845.1 Phenganax subtilis
AATTTTAAGGTTACCATACAATCAAACGTATGATTGAAGCATTTATGACGCTTCATATTCAGTTATACCTTTCCCTTGTTCATATGAGATTATGATGAAATTAAAAGAAACGACACCGAACGCTTAACAAATATTTTGTTTTAACATGCAATAATGTTACCTTTTGCTTTTTCATCGATGTACTAAAGTTACAGTATCATACGTCTACAAAATCCGACTACTAAACCTTTTTTGTTATGTGCTAAAACTCGTTTACCATGATTGGTCTTTAGTTTTCACGAATGCAGTTCACCATATGGATTGCGAGTAAAAATGCTTTTAAGATCACCAGTTTTATATAGGTAAATATTTCAAACGAAAGGCTGTGCAGTGGTTAAGGTTTTTAAAGCTCTTACGTTCTAAAGCTTAAGCAATATGCCTGCTCCATGTTGAAGCTGTGCAACACAAAACTGTAGTGATATTTTACTGCTTTTAGATATCAAAATTATCTCTTACAGCTATTGACAACACGGTTAATTGGCACAATGACAAAATTCGTGATCCCCAGGCTAGAAATAAGCTTTTGGAAA
Organism: Phenganax subtilis; assembly: GCA_025434845.1. NCBI lineage: Eukaryota > Metazoa > Cnidaria > Anthozoa > Malacalcyonacea > Clavulariidae > Phenganax > Phenganax subtilis. Next base: position 570 of record JAOBYK010567223.1, read on the forward strand.
ACCTATGTTTTACTAGTTTAAAAAAAGTTGATATACCTGGCATGCCAAGAGATAGAATGACATTAGATGGAGTTAAATTCGCATTTTTCACTACAAATATTTGCATATAACAAGACTATTAGAATCTTATACTATATTTGTGGAATTAAGGTTTAATGTTAGGTAAATCTTAGCTATATCTAAAAATATGAAGTGCAATGGATTATATTTGTTGGTCATCAGGTGCACAGTGGGATGAGCATTAAAAGTACACGTAATTTCGGCCAATGCAAATCATTCATTCCTTATTCATCAAGAATGACAGATCGTGAGGTCAGCTAAAAGGCTGTGCAGGTGCAAACATCCTAGCGCATTGTAAAGTTTATTTCTAACTTTTTATTCTGTTTCTGTGCGGGTTGTTCAAGTTTTGCATAATTTTATTTTCATATGAACACAGCAAAACAATGCTGATTCATGCTTCTAAACAGCTGCTAATTAAAAGAAAAACTACCATACTATTGTCGATGGTAATTTCTACATTGGAATATTTATAGACATGTTTTCTTTACAATTAATTAAGTATAATATCTCATACACTTCCAATGACTTATATGATTGGTGACCTGACCGGTTGGTAGGATCAACATATCTAACCATGGAACTTTCAATGCACCAATTCCTATTTTAAAAGTGCAATTTACTATTTACTTATTCCGATCAAGTTTACTTGCTAGAATAACGGTAGTCCATACACATGCGGAGTAAAAAAACGGGGGAATGCAAATCAGGGAGTTATACTTCTGCATTACTACTTATACTATGTCAAGGGAGTTCAAAGGATAGATGTTTGTGCGCAGTACAAACTATTCTGTAGTCGGCTGAGGATATTTGCGTAGATTTGTATCAAAATCCCCGCTTTCAATAGCTATAAAATCGATTTGAACTGTCTAATTTCAAGTCTCTCAGCTACATGCATATTAGTTAGTCCGGTAATTTAGGCTAACCATTATGGTAGCATCCACCAGCGAACAAATGCTTCAGCGCGCTAATTAATTGCCAAGTCAGTTTTATGAAGCATCGGGCTGAAGTAAGATAAAAAAGTTTCACGAAAAGTTGCTAACTAGTCGTGCAGAAAATGAAAAGCTAATGTTGCACAAAAATATGGTTGCATGATCATGATTTTCTTCATGTGCGAACATGTATTCACATGCTACAGAAAATAACTTTTGCCTGCACGCGTAGAAATGTTTCAAGAGTTCAATCACAATTTTTGAGATATAGTTTTATTGACTGTTACGAAACCATCTACAGAACGTAACACACAAAAAAAGATAATAGTTTGGAGTTAGCTGAAAGAAGAGTTAAAGTAAGTGCAAAAAAGAAGACACTGGAGTACCTTAGCGGTTAGCTCAATTAAAGTGAAGATGGAACTATACAAGAAATAACCACTTAACTTTTTTAAACGAACTGATTGCTAACAAAGGGCAAAAAAACAAATTCTTTCTTACATCGAAAATGTTTCTTTTGACCTTTAAAATAGATTCGCTGCACAAAAATTTTAGTCTTGTTTTGTTCTCACCTGGCTCAAACCAACAAGTTTATTCGTACTCAGTATTTTTATCTATGTTCAAACCATGTCAAATTTAAACGTCATGTGTTCAAGCGAACATTGCTAGAGCAAGTTGAAATTCCATGGCTGCGATATTTTCGTTTGTTACAAGCGGATTTATTTGTCTCAGTATGCGCTACACCTGCTTATATTTTTAGGCAGGTTTTGCGGCAGCTTGAACAGTTGAGGCGATTTAAAACCTTGCAATCCCATTCATTTACCCGGTACATCCAATGTAGCAGTACCATAATAATTTAAAGTTATGATGTTAACGGCTCTATACAATGAGTTACGGAAATATTTTTGAACAGCGTAATGAGGTTTTGCAGTCGCAGTTGGAAAAACCAGAGCCTCTACCCTGTGAGATTGCCTCTTATCTCAGGGGACGTAAATTTCTTGTGTGAAAAAACGTACTCTACTGCTCGGCCTAAAGTCGTACGCTTTTTTGTAATACCCTCGTTTTCATCCTACAAGGTGGGTTGACAGGAGGGCTATGGACACACTATGTAGATCATGTGATTGAACTGTTTTAGCTGGGCACAGTTTAATAAACCATCGAATAGATAATAAAATACTATAGTAAGGAACAAAATAATGATGTTTGAGATCTGCTGTAAAAGCATCAGCTGGATAAATCCAAGATGGTGGCAAGAAAAAACTGACTAAATCTCAAAATTCTTGTTGCATTTCAAATTTCAAAGTTAATGGCGAAAGGCTATGCCGTTACGTTTTGAAAGCCTAAAATATAAGTCAGAATCACCGTCCAGCGCCTGATTGTACGAAGCCCGCTGAGCAGCGGATAATCCAGAATTTTTAAGCACTTTCTCATGCGTTTTAAATCTTTTAAATCCAACCCTATGTGTTAAATCAACAGTTACAAGTAATGTTATCAATTTTTTAAATTTCAGTGAGGTTGCCCAAGGAACGGATACGTATAAGTACAATTCATGCTTTGAGTTTGTCAACTCTTTAAGTTATACGGTCTTTGTACAACCAGCCCTTGAACTAAAAAGAATTTCTAGGTGCTTTAATATATAATTTTGCAAGAAGGCGTCGTACATATAAAAAAATATTAAAAAGGCGTTACAACAGGTAACCACAGTGATATAATCCTTCCATTCAATAAAGACTGGAACAGATTAAAAGCTTAATAGAAGAGTACCTTTCCAAGGAGTCTGTATTTCACCTTTCTTCTTTTAATAAGCTTCCAGTCTTGTATACGCAAATGTATTATGCCCGAGTAAGTAAAGATCTTCCAGCAGCTGAGGGGTCTTAAACTTGAGTATTTTAAAGTTTCATGAGTAATTGAAATAAAGTGTCAAAGCACTTTCCCAAGACCGACAATTGTCTATAAAATGTATGCCTAAGCTACGTTTATACCTACAAGTTAGTATTTTGGTAGGCAGATTTGACGACCATATTCAACTTCTTTTTAAACGGGAATCCCACTTTGAGCTAGGCACGAGTTTTTCATACGAAAATAGCACATTGGTCAGTTTAATATTTGAAGCTAAAACAGCTTGCCCTTGGAAGCACGTTATTTAAATCTTAAGAACGTGACCGTCGACAGCTGAATTTCTTAAGCTACTATTACGATTATACGTACATATGGTATGGCAAGCAAAACTTTTAGAAAATAACGCGTTTTGATTGGTTTAGAGACATTGTTAGCGGTCTATTACCGAAAAAAGCCGGCAGTCCATTACAAAGGAACGAAAAAAAATTTCCTAAACGAAACGACAAAAGTTTTGTACAGCATGAAAATTAAATTTTTCTGTTGTTGATATGATTTCTAAGTTGTTTTCAAGTGGAAAGGATGTAATATATTGATAATTTTTCTTTTCTTCGACCACATGTGTATCACGCTTTTAAATATATGCATTCATTGCAAATATAATAAAATGCATGTGTGTTTTTTTTCAAGTAAAAATATGTAATGCCATATAACAAACCTTTTATTAACCTCGAATATTCGGTTATTGTCGAGAAATATCGGACCTCGTTCTTTTTGTTGAAGCCTTGACCTGAGAGCTCGGTCTACACAACAAGTCTTCGGTCCAATATTCCTCGGTAAAGACCTCGCGCTCGATTAAGGGATATTTGATCAGCAACGCTGCCTATCGGTATGAGTAATCAAGATAATGCGAGTGATCTGATTCAGCATGGTAAGAAGAAATGCAGTCGCTGTAGCGTGTGCAAGCCCTGTCTTACAAAAACCAATTGTGAGTTTTGCAGTAGCTGTTTAAATCGGCGAACCGTACACCAGATTTGTAAGCATCGCAAATGCATCGAGCTCAAAAAGAACAGATCGGAAGAGCCCCAGCAGCCTGCAGATGATGAAATAACCGAAATAACCGAAGTAGCCGACAAACCAAAGTAGCCGACAAACCAAAGACCGAAAGCTCGGGAAGCACCAAAGTTATGGACCATGACGAACACGAAACAAACGACGCCGCACCTACCGCGACAAGGGTGTGTGATTGCCCATGTAGTTGTGCAGGTAAGACTTCTGTGATAGTCGTACGGGTCTTTGAGCGTTGCATGGCGATTCTTGAACTAAATTTGGTGAGTTCGTGTGGCTCCGTGGCTTCTGAGTTGGATTACTTTAGGAGTAAACAACATGGTATGGAAGCTACTAAACGAAAACAAGAGGATCTAATTAAAGAACATATAGGATGTAATTTGTAAACTAAATGAAGACAATATGTTTTTTAAAGCAAAACTCAAGGTCTTTGTAGATCAAACTCCCATTGTGTCCGAGGATATTGCTGACCCCTCATGCGTGACTAATACATGCAGAATGAACAACAGCAATTCAGTTTTAAATAATGGCCCAAACAAGACATTACATAGTAATGTGGAACGCACGAACACCGAAAATCAGGTTACCAGCAATGATATGAATCATCATATTGACAGTACTTTGGTAAACACAAATACTGATAACAAGGTTAGCAAAAAAAAAGGGAAAATTCGAACTTAAAAAGTTGACTAGATAACGAAACCAACAGAGTAAAAACTAATTCTCCTGCCAAACTTCCAAAAAGAGCAATCCTGTGCCCATTTCTTTCACGTCAAGTTTGGTGCGCTAAAGGAAACCGCTACAACTATAAACACCTCCCTCCATATACAGATTGGAGAAAGCATACTATTCCTTGTCCCTTTTTGCAAAAGCGAGGATATTGCCGGAAGGGAAATACTTGCAATTTCCTTCACGATCACTTACGATTTGATGGAAACCGACAAGTTCATGGCTTGTATGTCCCTTTTTTTGCCCCCATATCAATGGCTCACGAACCGAAGGAGAAAACAAGCAGCGAAAATGGGAACAAGGGAGCACCCACAATACATCCATTGATGGATATCCCGACGAAACCACCTTTTCCCCGTCTCCATCGCCAGAGGACAACAGAAACAATGAGGTATTGAATTTGTCTGATAGCAAATCTCCCCGTACAAACGTAACTAATCACAGCCCTAAACCTATTGTACCCTCCAACCGTATTATTACTTCCAATGATGCCAATAAACCGCGCCAATCAAATCGCGAAAGAAATATGTAAAATTGTAGTAGTATCCCGCTGCGCTCACTACCAACAAAAAAGACCTCTTCTCCAAGAAAAATTAAACTAGCCCATCTAAATGTTAGATCCTTGAGGAACAGAACTAACTGCGTGGAGGTTGAATAATTCACATTGCAAAATGGTATTGAAATTTTGAACATTTCTGAAACCTGGCTGAACTCATCAGTTGCGAATAGAGAAATTAACATACCGGGATTCAGTGTGTACAGACTTTACCGTAGACACAAAAAGGGCGGAGGTGTGTGCGTTTACTTAGGCACAAATTTGAAACCTGAGGTCATAAATTGTATTTCTAAAATATCCGCGTGTGGCTTTCACCAATTGTGGCTAAAAATACAACATGCCAAATTGAAATCAATAATCGTATGTATCGTATACCGGCCACCTGATACACAGTTGGATTGTTTTCTTGACAACTTAGCTCCATAATTGACTTATGCTCTATCTCACGGCAAAGCAGTTTTTATAGACGGGGATCTAAACTGTGACATGTTGTCTAGTAGACCGGAATCCATCTGTCTTAAAGAATTCTGTACATCCTTTAATTTGATACAATTGATTTCTCAACCAACTAGAGTAACGGCCAATTCAAGTACATTATTAGAAGTGATTTTGACTACCTCCCAAGATTTGATTGTCCAAAGTGATGTCATTTGCACATCCATTAGTGACCATTTTCCCCTAATTGTAGCATTGAATTTGAAAAAACCAAAGATCCAGCCTACAAATTTTAAAACTAGAAGTTACAAACATTATAATATGGTGGACATTGATAAGGACGTCTCGGAAATTCCGTGGGACATTTTATATAGTGTTGATGACCTAAAAGACAAGATAGATGTCTTTAATTCCCTTTTTAACCAAGTAGTTGAACGCCACGCTTCGATAAGGGTAATAAGGTTCAAGCAGAAAGGGAAACCCTGGATTACACCTGCCATAAAAGAAGCTATGAAAATTCGTGATCAGCTACTAAAAATAGCTGGGACCACAAAAGCTAAAAGCGATTGGACAGCTGTTAAGGCAAAAAGGAAAGAAGTGAGACACATGTCGAAAGCAATGGAAGTTGATTATGTTCATAGTAAGATCAAAGAATGCAAAGGTAAACCTGGCGAGTTATGGATGGTAATCCGAAACGTCTCCCCTACGGCTCGGGGAACACCCAGTATTTTAGATTTTTCTAAACATAATTTTGTCAAGACACGTGTTAAAGTTCGTAACATATATTGTAATGATATCTTTATAAAGTTAAGGTAAGATCAATTTTAGTGTACGAGATCTACTAAGTTTAACTGATTTGACGAGCGAAACAAACGCATATAAACAAATTTAGGAATTGGGAACAGAGTTTAACAACTACGACATGTGATCCTAATGGTTTATACGCAAAGCATCACCACCCTCCTCGCCTATGAAATCAGGTGATAATGACATTAAGAACGGTGACTACAAGAAGACAGAATAACATTTCCCAGATCAATTGGAGTCGTTGAAGTGAGCTTGAAAGGAAAGATTACGATATTCGAAAACTATCTGGTTAACTCAAGGCAGCAACAGTACGATTCCATGTAAGTCGTTTGAAGTCATTGAAGTGTGTATGAATAATATCCCTTTCATTACAATATGTACTAAGTACGACAAATTTAATGCGGTTGCTTTTGATTAGAATGTGTAAAAATGCCTATGAAGTCAATTTTTAAGAATTTGACAAGAAAGCACAGTAATGCATGCTTAGTAAAGACATACCAAATACACTCATAGTAAAAAAGACCTGATCAGGTTACTCTTTGGCTAACTCCGTTTTCGTATACAAAGAGAAACGAAAATTAATACCAATCTCTTTTTAGTGAGGAAAGCAACATTTTAAAATCATTAGTGTATTCCACAGCTGTCTTCCACGCATTACATATTACTTTTAGTTTTAGACAGAGAACTAGAGCATGTGATATGAGTGTTCCCTTTGTGTCTCGATGTGGCACGACTTGAAATTCGTTTTGCCCGAGTAACTCAGTTTTACAGTACTTTTTAGCAACAAAAACTCATATCCAATTCTAAATTTCCTTGATTTACAAAGTTTACAGCAGTGTAGTGTTGGTCCAGGAGTTGGAGGATGAATCATTTACGTCTGCATCACTATTTTTTGCCTCTACATCTCTCGTCGGATGGTCGATCTTCACTTCCATGCTCATTTTTCGTCATCGCTGCCTATATTTGCTCTGTCAAGTACATCTAAAATATAATGGTTTCTATGAACTGTCAGTTTATGCTGTTAAAAAGCATAATGGAGAAGAAAGTACGAAGGACCGCCACATACGTTCGTTTTTGCAGCAGCTAAGTCAGCTCTTGTAAAAGGTTTTGGAAAACCCTTGTATGTACTGCCGCTTACTACTGTTTATAATAAACGGAGGCTCCAAAATAAGGGAAAAAAGCCCATCAAATTTACTGCAAATTGATATGTAAATGCCACAAAGTGCAATACATTTTCCTACAATTAGTACTTGTAAGATTTTGTGAAGTTGGCGTTCGATTTATTAATAGATTAAAGACAAAGAAATACTGATGTGAAACTGACTCTGTTTAATTTCGAAATTTTCTCATGATTATTGCTTTGTATAAGAGTTCAGGCGGCATTATGCAGATTCCGGCTGCAGAATCTGGCAATTTCTGCACTTGCAAAAGTTGTCACTGACCTTCCAGTATTTCTGGCCATGAGCGTGTTCTTGTAGGTTTAGGTAGTGTCCTAGTTGTTGTCACTGCGAGGTAGATGAACACTCCAACGCTAGTATGTTTTATACATACTTTTCGGACAAGAAATCCACTGGTCAGTTTTGACCATGATGTTGCAATTGGACTGAGTATCTGACTGAATATCAGCTAAAGTTTCGTTTAAATGCTATGAAATGCAGTGAACAAATTTTACCCTAGGGAGTCATTACCAAGTATTTCATCAAGGAAATAAATTGATTGATGTTACATTATTTAGCCTTTTAGCTACTCTGTATAATAATCACTAAGCCTAAATTTGCATTAGACAGGTTTATAGTCAATAAACTGAAATAGAAACTACATAAAATGTACTTAATTAATCGAGTGACTAAGCTCTAGAGGAGTTCCCCTCCAGTGGCGAAGTTTTTAAAATTAACGATGGACGGTTGAGATATAGCAAACGGAAAAATGGGCCCAGCGAGCGAATCGTGTTCCTAAACTTGGCTGAGTACACTGAGCAGTTTGTGATGGAGTTGAAAGAGCAGTGGTATAGGTAGTATCGTCCAAGTGGGAGGTCTGCATGTTTGAGTCAGTCGATGGAGGTGCTGCCTGTACAAGCGCCAAGGTGACTTGTAAGGTGCTTGGCGGACTGGGAAAGAACTTTGAATGGACCATTGTATGGAGATCGTAGAGGCCTGCACAGTACATCACGATGTACTAAAACGTGGGAGAGAGAGAGAGAGAGAGAGAGAGAGAGAGAGAGAGAGAGCTGTTGTTGAAAGAGTAATCATAGATAAGGATAAAATAGTTAGTGGTGCAGAGGTGAGAATCTGTGCCAAAGGTAAGCACTAGCGCATTTTATTATTTATTTATTATTGGACAACTTTATTACATTTACAATCTAACTGGCAAGACAGCAAACGGGACCCTAAGACCCATGCCAGGCAGTTCCCCATAGCTAATGATGTAAGTGAAAACAAAACAAACACACAAATATAAACACAAAAAGGGGGTAAAAGTATCAAATAGGTGGTGTGATGCATCACACTATTAAGCCTGGCAATTCAAAAACTGTACCCGTTAAAAATAAGAAACACCCTTCGAAGTCCAGTGGGGAACAGGGGAGAACACCTCGAAAACGGGAGCGACTTCCTTTGACGGAGCCCTCAGCACGCAGCATCTTTAGATTCGCTATGGAAAACATACTGCATGGTTGATTCGTAGCGAATCAAAGGGGAGAGAGTGTCATATCTACTCCGAATTGTTGTAAGATAATGTAAAGTTCAATGATAAAAGAATCTTAATCATGTAAATGCGCGGAGGTAGATAAGGCAGCCAAACACAAGGGTGCTACTGTTGCCTGGAAAGCGTAGAAATACTTAAGAAAAAATCAATCATAATTAAAGAGACGAAGTTAAGATGAGCAAGAAAGAGGTTTTGGAGGATTCCATAGATTGAACATAGAGCTAATATAAGACCCTGATTGACTGAATAGAAGTACAATTGTTACGTTCAGGAGTACAGATACGAAATTTGTTGGTAAGTACTCCTTATTATTATCGCAACTTTGTAAACTTATCGCATTTATCACATAAAACTTGAAAGATACAGTTCATTGATCAGAGTAGAGCTTGCCAGCCAGCATGAATGTTCGCAAAACCAACGTTCCTTGTTTAACCTAAGAAAGTTTAAAAGCAAAGGAAAGCGGTGTATAATGGAAATTTTAATGAATCATAACTATTTACAAGATATTATGGTACAAGTATGTCGATGGGCTGGATGAAAGCAGAAGTAGATGGACAGAACTGTCCTGTCTGTTGAGTGAATGTTGGAATCAAAAAATGAGGAGGCCTTCCTGGAGTTCAACTTCATCTAGGGAAGAGCACGAAAAAAGCCTTTGAATAGTTATAATTTGTTCATATTTCTATCTTACTGCAATCATTTGCGTTGAAAATGTGTTTGGTTAGAGACGAAACGTCAGCGTCTATGCTAAATGTTTTATGTAATCTTGTCAATGTTATATCCCCTCTTCGCATCTTCTGCTGTGCTTAATAGTTTTAATGAAAACGATGGGAAAAAAAACGGACCCAGATGGATACGGATAGACGGGTATGGAAAAGAGGGGTATGGAAAAGTCGGGCTGAGCTTTCTTTCGCTGTGGTTTTAACATCATGCCGCAATTGAAACGTTATAATGTTTCGAGTTTCAATGGAGTCAGAACCAGTCATTTTGTTCCTTGTTGAATAAATGTAATGCCTTCTAGGACCATATCAAGTTGTACAATTTGAAATTTTACTATTTCTTTTATTTATTCTGCGCTACTTGCTGGCATGCTCTAAACAAAACGACATTCCTTAATTTAGAAGTATGATTTACGAGTTTCCTTTCCATGGGGTGAACTTAAACTCGTTTTGCTCTAGTCCTAAAAACTTGTGACACATGACGTTTTATGCCCTTCTCATTTCTGCATCAATACTATTAGATACAACGATTCAAAGCGGGTTAGATTAAAACGCAGATACGGACGGACGGACGGACAGATTAGTAGACTGACGGACGGACGGACGGATGAAAACTATTTTCTCCTGAATCGTGCATCTAAAGCCATATCCGCGTTTTATCCTCTGGAATAAAACGCGGATGAAGCATAAAAACACCAAAATGGCTCTTCTAAAGCCATATCCGCGTTTTATGAAGCATAACAACACAAAAATGGCTGTTCTAAAGCCATATCCGCGTTTTATCCTCTGGAATAAAACGCGGATATGGCCCATTTGAACTACATAAAAAAGGAGGTATACGTCATGCATTATCCCCTAGTGATTTACCACGAAACAGGGCCCAAGCAAGGTACGCTAGGTCCACTACGAAAGGTCAGCGAGCTGATCATATTGATTCCCTCGTGATTCTGTTAACACAATGTAAGAGGGAGCAACTACATCGCGACGAAAGAACATTCATACGCGAAGTTACCGGTGCACCGGAAATGCGATGTGTTCTTGCATATGACTGGCAGATCGAAAATCTTGCTACGTTTTGCATCGATCCGCAGTGTTTCAGCGTTCTAGGTGTGGACCCAACTTTTAATCTAGGGCGTTTTAATGTCACGCTAACCACGTTCCGAAATCTCAAAGTAGTGCACAGAACGTCTGGTCGTCACCCTATAATGATTGGACCTTTGATGTTGAGTCAAACTAAGTCATTGGAAGCGTACAACTACTTCTTCTCAAAAGTATGTAAATGGACTTGCTTTTTTTCAACAAGCTTTGTATGAGTTGTTTGACTTTTAACAAGTGAACTTAAGCAATGACTTTATATTTCTAGTGTTACGTTTATTTTTCATTTAATGATTTACTTCTAGGTGGTAGGGTTGAAAAAAGAAGTAAGAAACGTTTTAGCCTATGGCACAGATGGAGAAGAAGAACTGTACAGGGCACTT
>JAOBYK010567445.1:0-11867 GCA_025434845.1 Phenganax subtilis
TGGCTGGCAGTCTATACAACACACCCGCCCTACCTCCCACCACATGTATGATTGGCTGGCAGTCTATACAAACACACCCACCCTAACTCCCACCACATGTATGATTGGCTGGCAGTCTATACAACACACCCGCCCTACCTCCCACCACATGTATGATTGGCTGGCAGTCTATACAAACACACTGAAAATAACATAGTGTTACTATCTCTAATTTCAAAATCATTTCATTCATCAAATTCATCACATTCACAATCATCACACTCATGGCACCTACAGTATCACATTCATCATTCATTCAACTTCACATTCACAATCTTTAAATTCTTGGTCCCTGCCCAAGAGTGTCACGCAAGAGTGTCATCACACCCCTTTGCATCAGAAGCGCAACACTTGCGTTTGTGTCGAGTGTGAGGAATGAGAATGTGATCGAGTCCAAGGAATGAGAATGTGATGAATGTGATGAATTTGGGCGCTTTACTGTGCTGTATTTAGTGTGTGAGCTTTCCATGACTGAACAAAGACTTAAGGTTTGTGTATGTCACGCTTGTACATGTATACTCCACGCCATGTACACTGCGGTTCTATAAACACAGCAAGCAAATCGACACTGAGTGCCAGTTTGTTTCCACAAAAGCGTGTCAGGGTGTCTGTCTTTGTTTTCGCAAAAGCGTGTGAGTGTCTGTCAACGTTTCTGGGGTTTGTTTTCGCAAAAGTGTGTGAGCGTCTGTCAACCTTTAAGTTTGTGGTGCTCACAAGTGCATCCTTTTTTCCACCAGATCAGATTCACATTAACTCCCCTTTTGGGAAAATTCTGCGATCCTGGGAAACCGAAGCAGAACGCCATGTAGGCCAAGACCCCGACACGCCTTGCGTCGGAGATTATTCCAGCAAGACCATTGGGCGCGTCAGCGCCAACAATGACCACCTGACCATTCTGTCAACGCCAGGATCTGTGGACTCCAGTTGATGGAGACATTCAAGCGGCCTGCAATCTTCATCGCAAGCTATTCCAGGTCTGGGCTTCACTAACCAACCATTGGTTTACTAGGAGTGAGCTAGACTTGAGAACAGAGTAGTAGACTCGATCCAATGCCTTGGTCCACGGAATGGCTCCCCGACTTTACATTGGCTTTTGACTTTTGGCAAAAGCATTGAAGCACATCAAAACCCCATGAAAACAAGTGAAACTTAGGTGCTTTCGATGGATGAGGGGTCATTGACACCGGAATCATTGGCCCTATTAATGAAAGGACATTAAACCAATAGAGTTGCACCCATGAAAACAATTTTATAAACCTATCTAACACTAAAACTTTGGCCTTGTTGGAGGGACAGATCTTTGGTTAGTTGTTGGAGGGACAGATCTTAGGTTACTGAAGCCACATTCAGCACACAAAATCATACCAGCCACTTTCGTTTGACAGCCACCAGTGATTTCTATACAGCTGGACGGGCTGCTGGAGGGTATTAAGCCGCTCCAAAATGAACGGCCTCAAATTTCCGATGGCCGATCTGTGATCTTGGTCGCCGCAAAAGGTGAAGGCACGGAAGGCTTTCAGGAGCAGCCTTCCCATGGCCAAAGCATCAGGATGATGCCTAAAATGGTGAAGAGCTGCTTCCACCAAATCTGCAAGCTTTCCTGAAGATTGTGGGTCAACGACAGATTCAATCTCACCCCTCATGACGGATTCAAAATTACAAAACGGAACCACCCCGTTTTAAACCTCACCAAGTTGCGAGTGTTGGAGCGGATGTGCAAGACGTCCTCCATGCACTCGTTGATGATCACCTTGATGTGAAAAGATCCTGGGTAGGCAGCTTGAAGATCGGCCACTCTGTGATAGTGCTCGTGAAGGTCAGTGATCTGGTCGTTTGAGAAGGCGTCCTTCCTCAGCATTTAACATTTCAACTACCAAAACCACCTACCGCAGGGGCAACACGAATCCTAATTGAAAACTCGCCAAACAAACTAATTGAAAATTTCATGCAAACCCTGCCAGAGCTCATCAACACTATCAAGTTCACCATGCGTTGCGCTTTGCCAGTTCGAGTGAAGTCATTCAACTCCTGGAGGAAATCTGCCCAGCGCAAAGCGGCAGCCATTGCACACACGAAAAAAACAAACTGTACAGTGAGGCTGGAAACTTGGTCCATCAAAAGTTCATCCATCCATCAAGAGTTCTTCATCCATCAAGAGTTCATCATGTCTCTACTCATTTAGGTAAAGACCATGAAGCAAATAGCGCCAAAGCAAGCAGTTCATCAATTTTCCAACAAATGGCGGCTCATCACATATCGTTGGAGTACCAGCAGCGTTCACTGCCTGAAAAGGGAAGATTGTTCATACTAGATAATGATGTAAGAAAGGATGGTGTGGAAAATAACATAACTAAAACTACTAGTGTTACTAGTAGTGGTGGTTCATACTACTGGTGGTAGTAATAGTTGTAAAAAAGTAGTAGTAGTCGTCGTAGTCGATTTTGACTGTGATCATTTGATTTTGACTGTGATCACTCTGATGGTGATAGAGGTGTAAGTGTGAAGGTTGCAAATGTGTGCGTCGATTTTGACTGTGATCACTTGATTTTGACTGTGATCACTCTGTTGGTGATAGAGGTGTAAGTGTGAAGGTTGCAAATGTTTGCAAAGCATTGTGAACAGGGAAGTTTATCGAATCTGCAGATGATTTTGAGCTCTAGAGTTGGAGTATCTAGAATGGGCAAGTAGTTACAAACAACCGCCACTAGATGTTCAATCTATGAACACATCGTTCTACTACTACTACCTGCTATTACAACAACTAATACTGCTATTACTACTAGTGCTACTACCACTATCACACAATGGAAATATTCAGAAGTTTGCCTGCAAAGGTTCCAGCCGCAAGGTCCTGCAGGTCAAACAAAATGCTGCCCAAATGCAGGTCCAGCGCTGAGAGTGCAAGGACTAATGGCAATGCAAAACAAATGCAGTAAATCACAATCACATCACAATCACAATCACAATCACAAAACTTCGGAATGTTGCATTTTTTCCCCAAAGTTGCCACCAATGCCCCTGGTTTGTAACGCATCAATGCTACCCAAAATGAGGTGGCTACCCAAAATGCTACCAAACGCATCAATCAGCTCCGATTGAGCCATGGCCTTTTCTGGCCAGCATGATCCTGGACCTAAGATCACTTTCCATCCAAGCCGCGTTTGCCATCTTGAACTTTTGCTGCTGCGTCCACTCAGAGTTGTTCTTGTGCTCCTTAAAGAAATCGCCGATAAACTTCTCCTGAGCTGCTGCTGTGAAACACACGACATTGACAAACATATGTAACATAAGAGAAACAGGCAGTGTAGTAGGCGCACACAGGTGGCATGAATGGACTGACTCATTGATGAATGCTGTCAAGGGACACGAGCATCTTTCAGGGTGAGAGGTCTGGAACTGGAAGAACTCGACTCTTCAGCAGCAGCTTCAGGGGCAGCGGCAACAGGTGGTGGTTCTGCAGGGTTCTTCGGCACTCCCTTCGATTGAAACTTGTTGTGCCAAATGTTGGAGTTCTCTATTGCCCGCAGGCGTCGCACCTCCTTGAGTTGCGCCTGCCCCTGCGGACTGAAATCCGCCAGTCGTGACCCTTTCTTGAAACGTGGATCCCGCAGCAAGTCCTCCTCTTTGTCAAATGCAACCTTCTTGTCATCAACCTCAGGCTCAACACCCTTCTTGTCATCCTCAGCATCATTCTTGACAACCTGGACATCCTTCTTGTTCTCGATCTCATCAGCCTCCTTTTTGGCACCATCACCACCAGTTGGAGCACCTGTTGAAGGGACGTTCTCGTCAATGTCGTCCTGGCTAGGAGTTTCGTCCCCCAAGATAAGTGTTTTCGCATCATCAAAATAGCAATTTGGTAGCTGCGAATCATTGTTTGGGCTCTGAGAAGGACCTTTCGGAGAAGCTCCATTTGGCACCTGCGAATCATTGAGCGGGGTCTGAGAAGGACACTTCTGGGAAGCTCCATCTGGCACCTGTGAATCATTGAGTGGACTCTGAGAAGGACGCTTCGGGGAAGCTCCAAAGTCAAAGGCACTCTTTCGCTTCAACTTGCGATTCCCAGGGAGCAAGGCGAGCATGGAGGCAGAAAACTCAGAATCTGGAGGAGTCCTTGGACACGCAGTTTCTGGCATGGTCACAACTGGCCTGGCCATAGACACCTGCATTGTCGTTGGAACAGGTAGGACACCATGGGATATGTTCGCAAAGCTTGACTGCTGCGGCGCATTGCCACCACTGAACTCAATATCCTCATCGGAATCAATCACGTGGGTCATTTCCACAGAAGCTCAAAGATGTGGCCGACAAGGATGTGTTCGCAAGGCTTTGATCCACAAGACTGACCAACAGCACACAGAAACAGGTTATGAAAGATAATGGTTGTGATGGCTTCGAAAAAGCTCAAAGACGGATTTTGAATCAAACGATTGAATGTGACTGAAAGTGGTTCTGACAAAGTAACATAAACATCAAATAGTTGAGATTGAGCAAAGGTTGTGAGAATGTAACGGCACAGATATTTTCTTCATCGTGATCTGAGCTGGACCTGTTGGCTGGACAACGTTTGTCCCTAGTACCCTGACAGTTGACCTCAACAGATCAAATCAAAACCTACAAGCGTGTTCAGTGGGCAACAACAATCATCGTAGTGCGACTATGAACTACGAAACAGGACTTTCAATTCTTCTAGAGACCATGTTTCATATGTTTCAAGCCACTGAAATGCAAAGTCACCTTTGCACACACTAAGCTGTAAAAACTCACACGATTCGCTGAACTCCATTCTTGTCCAAGCTCAGGCCTTCCACGAGGAACCACAAAGGCTTCGCTGGGGCAACCATAGACTCGTTCTTGTAGATGCGAAGCCTCCATGCCTTGTATCAGAACACATATTTACTGGCAGTCAGCCCCTGTCGCATCAGATTCGTATCTAAACAAACATTGTATAAGCTGCTTCCAAAATGCCAACTTCAGGGCTGGGCTCTCTCTCAAGCTCTGAGCGGAAACGAAGCTTGCTGCATTGGAATGCTTCAAGCTCTTCAGCTGCACTGAGTTGGCTTTCCAACACATGAAGGAACCGTCTTTGGGAGAAATGTTGAACCTTGGATTTGTTCAAGGCAGTAAAGTAAACACACACAGTGAACAATCGACATTTCCTTGATAACTTAAAACCTAGCTGACACACTGTGAGCAATCGACATTCCCTTGATAATTTAATGAATCCTAGCTACTGGTCGTCTGCATCGCCGCGCAATACATCTGATGGACGCTGGGCTGTATGGCCGCCCAACTCAAAGTCGACCAGGCCAGATGCCTCCACAGCTTGGAGGCATTCACGGAGAGTCTTCAAGGAGCTGTCTGACCCATCATCTTCCTGTCAAATCAAAGTAAAAGTAAAGTCGAAGTAGAAGTAAAGCAAGTAAAAGTACAGGCAAAGTAAGTCAAAGTAAAGCAGAAGAAAAGTCAAAGTCAAGGCATTTGCAACAACATCACTCCCAACCCCATCGAACAGTCATTGTTCATACATCAAGTGACCCCCTGCCTCCAGAATGCACAGGTGCTGGTCGGACTCAAACTTTGCAACATGAGCCTTGTCAGGGCTGTCTTGCAGCATCTTCTCAGCTTTGGTGTCAAGGAGCCAGGAGCCTGCTCCATGTGACAGAACCGGGCCCTCATTGCAATCAAATGTTCCAGCGACTGGAGCACAAAGGAAGAACTTGGGCCCTTCAACAACTTTGATCACAAATCCACTGCTTCCCGGAGCACTGATGGTCGATGACGGTTCACCGTACTTGGCCACCAAATCTGTAAGAGTGCGAGGCTCACCTTCAAAGATGTGCTTCCAAGGACTTGCATCCGTGGCAGGGGAACCAGCAGGAGTTGCAGGAGCAGTCGCGGGAGTCGAAGGTGCAGCAGCAGGTGGTGTTGATGCGGTTCCATGCAGCTTTTCAAAGCTCTTGAGCAGTTTCTTCCACTCTGCAGATCTCAGCGGGTCACCAAGAAACTTCTGCCGCACATCACTGGGGATGGTCAACTTCCCCTCGACTTCCTTGCACACAAGCAAGTCTGGAGGAGTCACTGTATCTGGGAGACCTGGGGAATTTGGCACATACCTGGCACCCTTGATCATACCTGAGTCCCTCTTCCATTCCTCCAGCAGGTGGCTGCGCAAAAGTTTTGATGCCAGCTTGTGGCACGCCAAGTCCATGGTGAGGCCGATCACAGGGCATGAAAGCTGCACCGCAGCCTTTTCCCAAGCTGCGTCATAGCTTGTGGCATGGTAGATGATGGTATGTTTCCCACCTAAGCAGTGCAAATCAAATGGATGTGGCTGCAAACAACGTTGATTCTGTACACAGTATGTTTTTGATTTTGCTATGATTTCACTATGACTGTGATTGCAAATTGCAAAGGAGATTGTGACAGAACTTCCACACAGTTGTTATTGTTGTTGTTGTCGCTGGCTTTGTGCATTTGTTTTGTGATATTGACGATTTTGACAAGATGACAAGTCGACAAGTTGAGGGCAGCACTGACACCACCAACACCCAAAGCTTCAAGCATCTTGAGTGGAATGTCGACACCTGACAACCATTGCGCGGTCTCCTGGAGGTCCGTGTAGTTCTTGCGCTGGTCATTCGAGGTCAGCTGCCCTTTGGTAACTGGGGCAACATACTCGTTCTCTGCAAGTGGGCTCGGCAATGGGTCAGGCAAGCTCTGGTAGCGCCAGGCATGTGAAGCCACGAACCTCAGTATTGACACATGAAACCAACATCGCAAAACAACTGTCAGGAGCAATCATGAGTTGATCAGATTCCTACACTAATCAGGTAAAGACTCCAGTCAAAATCAACCACAACCAATCAGATTTGATATTTGTTTCGAGCTACGCATTGATGTCTTCTTTCCCTGGCTTTGCTGGTGACGACTCAGAACCGCCACTGTGACCAGACCTTGGGAGTCTGTAGTTGACTCCTTTCAAAGGCAATGTGTGATCTGGGACGACCAACATCGAGCTATAGCAAGCAGGCTGTTCTGAGTTTCCATGGAGGTTGCTCAAATTGATCGCCAAGTGGAACGGCCGGAGCGCCAGCTGGTATTGCAACAGCTTATCTTCGATCCTCCTTGCGCCACTTGACAGACTGCAGTCAACCAAAGGACTTCCTTGAACCACTTGACAAACAGTCAGCCAAAGCAAGAAGCAAACAAAATCATTCAGTCCTTTGGTCCTGCCGTAGTGATGCTCCAGCAGCAGTGCCAGTGAGAAGTGGACAAATGACCACACCGATGGCACCTGATGCTGACGTTTTACAATGTGGCTGAATGCGACAATGTGCGGCAAATGTCAAAGCAAATGTGGCTGACATTTTGAACGCAACCCGTCCAAGATATTGAAGTTTAGGTACGGAGGGGGTTCTTGGCGAGAACGTTCGACATCCACTGTGCATGTTGGTTGATGTCTTGTTGCCCGATGCAGCCAAGCTTGGTAAAATCAATCACAGCCACATAATGGAGATCATCCATTGCAATCTGGCAACATTTGAAAGAACTGCACTTTGGCAATGTTTGAACAAATACAATCAAATTGTTGAGTATGCAGTGGCAGCTCAACACAGTACTCAACAGGCCTGCCATTCTGCAGCGCTCCTCCTGCAGAACTTCTCGGATGACGGTGCGTTGTTGATGTCTGGGACCAGTTGAATCATGCAACTAGCGTCGCAGAACTTTTCCACAAGCCTCAGTCAAACGAGTTTTCAAACGAACTTTTCCACTAAAGTCAAAAAGTTTTCAAAAGCACCCCCCAAAAAAGCGTGGAAGGAACCAAGTAGATCTTGAGCCAAGTAAATCAAGGAACTCCAGCCCCTTAGCATTTTGCTCCTTTGCATGCTGAACTTCAACAACATGCGCCAGGCTGGCTCGCTTGGTCTTCGCTGCGTTGAAAGCCGTCCATGCGCATTCATCCTTCCTGGTCAGGGTACATGGAACAACACCAAACCATGAGTTATTGAGTTATGAACCACCACTACAAAGTATCAAAACAACAGCTGTCATGAGAAACAAAGCTACGCCAAGGTTCGCAATTTTTGCCTTAAGTGATGCAAAGGCTGCATTTTCCAATTCCTCTTCTTTCTCCTCCACAGTCTTCTCATCAACAGCAACTCCCATTGCTGTCGCCGGCGTCTCCCTTTGCACCATCTCAGTCCACAAGCAAAGGTTTTTCACAGTCCATCCGGCCGGCTCTGCCTTGATGATGGCTTCAATCTCTTCGAAGTAGTCCCTAGCGATAAGTACCCAGGCTAAAAATTGACTGTGAGTCGGGTCTGTGTTCGCTTGGTATGTATATATATACCCTAGAAAATATTTACCACATACTACCCCTTACTACCCAAAAATGTAGTGAACATGAGAGCAAGTGTACACAGTTTATGTACATGTTTACCGAACATATTCTGATTCAGAACTACGATTGAGAAACCACGATTGAGAAACCAAGATTCAGGGTGGAGTGTATAATATATCATGTTTTGCTTCCTCGCGACATCTGCTATAGTTTCTGAATCAGGCGGTAGTTTCCGAACCATAGTTTGATGTTGCATACACATTCAGTTAGATACAAAAAGGAATAATAACTGTACCCAAAATGATTCTGTGAGTCATCAGTTGGTTTTGAAAGGGTCACATGATAGACCTGAATGTGACAAAGTGTTGAGTTGTTGAAACCTGTGATTTACGAATTGCCTGTGATTGGATGAGTCTGAGTGTGATTGGATAGAACTCTATAGATTAATTTGCGCCAAGAAACAGGTCCAGAAATGCCTTCTTGATGGTTTCCAAATCCGGAGCGTCTGCCAAGAGAGAAGCTTCTTTCAAGACATGTGCGTAGATGCAGGCGAAATTGATGTATGCGTCCCAGTCTTGCGCACTCAGCCTGCACCGCGGCCTCTGGTTCGGTCGGACTTTTCGCGTCTTGAGGTGGAACTGGTGAAAGACCAAGGCCAGGAACATCTCCTGCGAAGTCTCCGTGACTGTGAGCAAGACTTTGAAGTGAGGCTGGCATCCACGCGGCACAGCTTTCAGAAGCCATCTCGGCTTTCTCAAAAGCTCCGATGTGAGGGCGGATTGGCTCCACTTGAATTTGTGAAGATGGTTGGCAATGAGTTCCCTGGATCCCGCCGATGTTGCTGTAATCATGTTCAGGATGCTCTGGACCTTATCTTCGTCCAGGAACCATTTCTGCAGCATCCCATTCGTAGAGTGGAACTCCTGGACCACCTTACGAAGGCGGTCTTCCGCCGACCAATCCTTCGAATGTAGGCCCTGCATGGACCGAGTTTCCATGATGGCGGAGAACCGTAATGACATTTGAAGGACATTCGGCGGCTGGCGCTCGCCGCCGCGAAAGCTCAGCATCATGTTGGTATAGCTGGATGCAACAGCATCCATGTTCATCCTGACCTCAGGAAAGCCCAGATTGAAAATCACAAGTGAAAGCAACATTCACAATCACATCATTCTCAAATATGCCTCTTGGGGTTACACATTCATTGACAATCACAATCACAAATTATTGAACACATCACAATAATACCAGAATCAATCAGGCCACACAAGTTCATATGTAAGATCATGAATCCAAGGCGCATGGACTGGCAGTAGCCACCCCTTGTCCAAGATGTTCGCAAAAGGCTCCAGAACCTTCTCGCTTTCAGGCGTGATGTCATTGTCGCTTGCAAGCAACAGGCCAAATGCGATGCACTGAACCTTGGTGTACCCTTTGACTATGCGGATGCTCAGTGGCGTTATCTCGGCTGACTGTCCTGTCTCCAAAATTTGATCTCCAAACATGGTCTCTCGTGCAATGTTTTGGATACTGGGGATACATGAACATTTGCACGAGGCTGCTTGCGCAAGATGAAAGCAAAAAGCAAGCAGTCCTGCAGGCACATCCACCTTGGCTCACCAACAGCCAAACGAAACAGTTACGATGTCAAATTCACTACAGTCACGCATGCGCAATCCATCTTTAAGACCCTTGCTGTCACATCGATCGGCTCTCTGGACAACTCCACCCCTGAAAACAGCATCCCTTCAAAGACCGTGAGCCAATCTTCCAGAACTGGCAGTCCGTCATCTGGAAGGCTGTGCCTGAGCTTAAGAACAGAGCACATCGTATGCTCAACATTGTTACATTGTTCAACCAAGAGCAACCGACTTTCGGATTGCCTCCGAGACACATCAAAGCGGTGATGGGCACCTTGATGACATCACCATCCATGTGGCTATGGATTACCTTGCAAAGAACACATTGACATGTAGTTGTTTGGAAGAAGTCGTGGGACAATGGGAAGCAACAAATCATACATGCGTACATGCATACCTGCAAAGACACACGCATGCAATCATAGACGCATACAAACATTAAAACCTACATACTCACAAACATACAACAAACCAAGTAAATAAACAATCAAACACACAGGCAAACAAACAAAAATAAGCGAGCAAACAAACAAGCAAACAACCATACCATACCATACCATACCATACCATACATACATACATACATATGTACGTACGTACACACAGAAAGACACCATTGATGCCAATGTGAATGCATGAAACCATTCAGTATGTTGTATAGTTTGTATTGTATAGTTTGTAGACATCTCTGTGTGGTATGATAATGGTATTTCAATGCAAAAAGGCAACATAAACAGGGTCAATGTGATCAAAAAGACGTTGGGAATGTGTTTTGACAAAGGCGCCAATCCTTGAAGCTCTTTGAACATGACTTGATGTCCGTTTGAATTCCGCATCTTGGCATAGTCTTGGAACCACGCTTCAAGTCCAGCCGCATTATTCTGCACCACCTCCGAGTGCCTATCACCAAGGGCATGTAAGACTGCCTCACCTGGGTGCAAAGCTCCCTCAAAAACTGCGGTGTCAGATTTCAGCAGTTGCAGCACACCGAGGAGCTCCTGCTTCAAAATTACTACACATCACATTCAAGAATCTGCGCATATCAAACAACTTGTTAAACAAATCTGTTCATTCAGTTGTGTAATCTTCTGAAGTCTCCTTCATCACAGTCAGATCGCCTGGCATCTTCTTGAGTTGCTTCTCATAGGGTGTGCACAGGACCTTTGCAGGCGGCCCACTCTCCACCTTTTCATGTTTCTTGACCAGGTCCATCCATGGCTTCATTGCCATGATTGCAAGGCAACTGGACCAGCTCGGGCCCAAGAAGCTCTTGAGCACACATACAATAACATACGTTCCTGTACGGGGTACATTGATTTTTTAACATGATTTCGTTTTAAAATCAATCGACCTGTGCCCGGCGGCTACATTGATCCTTTCACTACGTAGGGTCTGAAGATTGATTTCAAAACAGAAACTGAACATTGAAATCAATCCCCAATGTCTACGTTCTGAAGAAATCAATCGACCCGTGCCCGACGGTTACATTGACTTTTATGCTGGATTTTGAAAAAATCAATCGACCTCGTCCTTACGCCTGATTCATGGACATATGACAAATCAGCTCGGTCCTCCAAATCCATGGCCAGATGATCCCTCCTGGTCAGTCGCTCAAAATCTTTGAAAATCAATCGACCCGGGGCCAGGGGCTACATTGATTTGTTGAAAATCAATCGACCCGGGGCCAGCGGCTACATCGATTTGTTGAAAATCAATCGACCCGGGGCCAGACTTTCTCGATCCGAGGGGGTGGGGGGTACATCGAATCGACTTTCTCGATCCGGAGGGTGGGGTACATCGACTTTTTCGATCCGGCATCGATTTTCTCGTTCCGGAGGGTGGGG
>JAOBYK010567556.1:0-30991 GCA_025434845.1 Phenganax subtilis
ATTGGCTATATATTTTGGGGAACTTTCAGGCCCAGTGTTTCAGGCCCCCTTGTCTTGTGTACACCCTAAATTGTGCCCATCTCGCAGGTTTGCCTATTAGATTCGACCTATTAAATTCGACGTATAAACTGCCCATACCACTTCCGTCGAAATTCCGTCGAATAACTGTAGCATTAAATTCGACGAATTAAATTCGACGCAAATTCAACGTTTAAACCAGGCCTAAGGCATTAACAAACGACACTGGACTCTCTTTTGTTTGTGCGCTGTTAAAAGATGGTCAAAGAAGAAGCTGTCGTTGCCGTTCAGGGACACTTCGTAAAGAGCACGCAAATCTCTAAAAGGTTCAACCGGCACAATTTTATCTGAACAAGTTCCTATATTCTCAAACAGACTGTATTTCCTTCCTCGAGCAAAACTTATGTAAAGTTTTATGCGCTATTGTAAAAAAATACAAGTTATGTTGCAAGTTTTTTTGAAATAATTATAGCTTGTATGATGGTTTCAACACACCTTTAGATGCAATATGTCTTGGTACACCTGCAACATATAGTAACATTTTATTCTATTCACACAGCAGAAGATGGTTTCTTTGCTTGTACTTTTATGGCTTAAGATAAATATTGCGTTTTAGATATATCCGTGCTGTTGGATACAGATGGCTTGCTAGATGGCTTTTTGGTGACATGGGACTGGAGGAAACCAGACCATTACCTGCATGCGTATATCATAATTTAAGGGGAAGATATAATAGTAGCATCGCCAAAGGTTACTTGAATTCGGAAGATCGAAATTAGTTTTTACGCTGACGCATTACATTTACAATTATTTCAATTTTAATGTTACAAGATTGTTCTCAAATTAATAACGGCTTCCTCTTTTATGTACATTCCTTGGTTTGGCACATTTACGACAATGTGGTACTTTTTTGGGTTTTTTTTATTGCTGTAATTGACTTAGTGACTCTTTCATGGTTTGCTGTTCTGCTTCTATAAAAGGATTGAAGTAAAAACATTAAAATGTGTTATAAAGGACAACTCAACAAGGCTGGGTATTGAAGAAATGATAGGGTACTTGAAATCTTGTGGGAAGTACACATATGTTACCAAATAACATCATTTGTAATAACAAACCTGTTGAGAACAATTGGACTTGATCCATGGTTTTTCGTTTCTTATGCCTTTCAATTGCTTCTTTCTGGCCTCGGCGGTCTGGAAATTGGGAATTCAAAGGCTTTCGTGTTGTTGAGCAATGCTTCTTGGAAAGTTTCTCAAGTTCTTTAGGCTCTCCATTGAAAAGTGCATTGGCAATGCATTTGACATACCCTAAATGGTAAATAGTAACAATAGTTTGTACAATCATATTTAGTGATTTAGTGTTGATATGTCTTGAAGACAAGTGATTAGAGCAATGCCTCATATCTTCTCTGGAAACAGCATTAACATTACTTGCCATAGGTTGGTGCCTTTTTTACTTCTCCCACAATTTCCTCTCCAAGCTTCTATTTTGGGTGGCACACATGATGTTAAATTTCTCCAGCACTGGACTTCTCGCTGGCACGCCTCAAATTCTCATTAATGTGCAGAACAGCAATAGTGGTCTTTAATAATATAAAAATTCCTGCCATCATGCATGTTCCAATTCAAAATTTACCTTACAATAACATCACGCCAAAGACAGCAAATAAAACTAGATGGCCTTGATCTGTTGTACCTGCAATATGTTCCCATCCCGGAGAAGCATAACATTTTGGGATGCCAGAAGTTCAGTGTGGCATGGAAGCCTTCAGACAACTGGTTTGGACATCTGGTGAAAAGTTCATTATTGCAGATTCCAGCCTTGCATTTCCCAAGGTTACCTGCATTTTGTTAAATGCTGGTGTTCCTAAAATTCAAAACTTCTGTAAAGCTTTTGTAAGTTGTTGACTTATCCACAATAGCAAAACTTGCCTAATTCAAAAGTTTCATAGGGACTCATTGCATGAGACATGTATTTTTACCAATGTTTATCCAAGCACGCTGAGTTTGCTGCTCTCCATGGGCACAATTCGGTTACAATTGATTTGGATGCCCTTTGTGCCAGTCAGCTACATGATACAAAAATCACTGTCATTTAGCAAAAAGCATTTCCTTGAATCCTTCTGTAGTAGATATAGCACACCAATAGATGTGGTTTCGAACACTTTTTATCCACTTCTAAATAATTTTGCATCCACTTTCTTTGCCAGCTTTCATCATCTCTTTGGTCACAGATCGAGCCACATGCTAGATGTCAAAGAAGTGAACAGTCTCCTTTTGTGTACCCCTCACCCACTTGGCAATGCCAGCATGACGGTCCAATATAAATTTCTTCACGCTGATGCCTGCTTCTTGTAAGTATGCAAAACAACGCTTGGCCCCTTCTAACTCCATTTGGGTGCTACCACCTGATTCATTCCAATAAAAAAAATTAGATGCTACTTCGCATATGTATACTTATTGTGTATATTACATTAGGCGATTCTCCTTCAAATCTCCTGCTACCTCTGAAGAGGGGACTCCCTAGTGCGCCAACATAACAGTTTAAAAGTGCGTTCTTTATTCAAATGCGTCATATCGTTACACTTAACGTGCACAAGTTACCTTTACCTACAAAACTTCAAAATGAACAATATTATTCTCTGGTGAACAGAACATAGAATAGGTTCCATATTTTGCACGGCGCTCCATCGAGTCGAAGCGACCGTCACCACTCCACACGACATTTTTTAGATCTTTCACTTTGGTAACAAGTGCTCTTTGGAATGACAGACAATGCTTCATAACTGCAGGAAAAATAAACTTTTGCTGATGGGTAAAGTAAGTCCTGCTGTGGATCCCGCATACTCCAATGTGCTTGAAAACTAAAAGTATTTTGCTTATTAAAGCTCTAGCCATGAGCGTCGTAAAACTAAGAATAGCATTTCCTGCTGGATGCTTGGAAAAAAGAAACGGCTGTGATCTCCATCGACAGGCTCGTCACCACATTCTGGACAGTCTTGAACAACTGTGACCATAGTGCCATTTTTTATTAATTGGACAGTAGGTTTACAGCGCTTACACATGAAACAGAACATTGTAAAAAGGCTAACCAACGTTGAGTAAAACACCAAAAACTTTCGTTCAGACTAAATGTCACTCTGGTTTTCATTCAGTCTATAATTCAAATAATTTCGTTACTGTTTATATCCCATATATAACAATTTAACCCTCATTCTTCTCAACTCGTGTAATAACAGAAGGTTTTCTTTCTTAAGCTGGCTTAGTTCCCATGTTTAATGATTTGTTGAGGTTGTACAGTAATATATTTTTAAAGGTTAATGCTACTTTAGTAACTGTACTCACCTTATGTGGTTCCTTGATCTTTTTTCTGTTATTTCATTGTCATCATCACCATCTGACCCTGACCCAGAAGTTTCCAACTCATTAGAGTCGATTGACCATTCAAGATCAAGTTTGCCTCCAGTTTCTTCAATATCATCATCATCACAATCATTGTCACTTACAGCTTCGTCTCTACCATCAACATACATAGCCCCTTTTTCAACACCAGAATCCTAATGTCAAAAAGCGTTATTCCCAAACAGTATTCAATTACTATTAAAATATATGAGAAATCGTTTTGTTACTTACACTAGCAGAAACTTGCGCATTCAAGGTTTTTGTTTTTTCCTTCGTCATAGCCAGTTTTCTCTTTAATCTTTTCGATTTTCTTTTCAAATTTGTCGTATCCATTATATGCTTTAAGCACCTTTCACATTTGTTTGCAGGCATTGAAGGAGTAATATCATCGGTATCATCCAACACTGAACCAACACCCTCTGTAGGTGTTACTGTTGAATTAGAGGTCTCTGGATTATTGAAGGTGGCAGGATTTTGGTAAGTAGTATCACTTGTCGTTTGGCTTGCAGCCCTATGTCATGGGTGATGCTTTCTTGGGTAACAGAGAAAGAAACTCTTTTCGTTGCTGGTGTTTTCGGCAAATAGTCTCGAAGTGCATTACGTTTCAACTACAGTATAATTAAACGCACAAGATATTAGAGTATTCAGAATCATTTTCGATTTATACTGTAAAACTCACTGAAAATGAGTCAGTCAAGAAAGCTGGCATTTGACTACATGATACTTACTAGTTCTTTTTCCTTTGCTGAGATTTCGTCAACGCCGTTGCTTTCAATTGCCACGACGATGGTTGGTGTAAAGCCTGTACTTAAAAAACGCTTGGTTCCAGCTTTGTTAAACGTTTCCAAAGTTCTGGAAAAACGCTTAGAGTAGCAGTCTGCGGTAAAATGCGTTGAACTCAAGTGGATTCTACTTGAATAGTTCTGGGGATTAAAATCAACTCTTTGCCGCCTTACAAACTTCACCCACTGTTGTCCTACTAAGGTATTTGTCGAAAAGCGATGCATACTTATGCCTGGGTTATCCCATTATTTGTGCAAGATTGTTGATTCGGTCCACCAGCAACGAAAAAAGTCTTACGATGTCTCTGTTTGCTGTCACTCGCAGTTGAGCCTTCGATCTCTATATTTTGCATATAATGTTGTGTTCAAATCATCAAAGCGTGCCCTGCTCTTTACGTCACAGGAAGTAAACTTGCAACATTTGGCCGCGCGTTAATCTGGGCCATGTTTATTCAAAATAAAGTATGTTTTAAACACTGATAACTTTTATCACGCTTGATTTAAAAATATTTTGCCTGCAGAATTGAATTCTACGAAAACAAAGCTACCAGAAACTATAAAAAAAAATTTTCGTTTCGTTGGCACTTTAAACATATTGTCCGGCTTTTACAATATTTTCTAGCTTAGATCGTTTAACTTTGCACACTGCCCCGTCTTCTGCAGTGACGTAACAAGCTCAAAATAATGGTCTCGCTGAAGTCGAAGTTGGTCGTTCGTTTAAGAACATTTTGTTCGCTAGTTGGTCAAAGAGATAAAGCCTTTGTCAACAAAGCATTTACCATATCGGCTTCACTAACCTCAATGGCAACAGGACTCGCCACTCTTGTTGACGCCGTTGTGTATACATCAGCAAAATCACAAGTATGGTTATGAAATATGAATATATCATACCGTCACATTCCGTGTACTCACCGCAGAAGCTTCGTGAGAAGCGTTAAATAATAAAAACCTCCGCCTTTATAAAATAGCGGGACTCCGCTATTGAAAACGGCCGTTCTGGGCATGCGTTGTGTTAATTATCCAACCAAAATCGTGAACTTCATGTATAACACAGTATTGCATGTTCAGCCGTATGAAAATCGGCCGAACTCGGGACATCGATCACGCGAATAGCGTCAGTCAGGAATAAATGCGTGGATATTAGGTAATCTAAGATTCAATTGCTAGGCAACACTGAGCAGACTGCAAAATTGTGCAATTCTTAAAAGATTAATTAATAAAAGCACTGAAAAAAGATGAAAATTAATATTTGTAGATTCAGATTAAGCAAAACTGTTAATTTAGGTTTAGTTTAAAACATTATCTCAATTTTGTGGAAAGTTTTAGTCCCGCTGGGCGGGTGGCGGGACTGCTAACTACAGCCACAGGTCTATTGTAAGCAAGAGCTTACGTTTTTGTCCTTTTCGCTCCACTGATTCGACATCCAGGAGTTTGACAGCGCTCCGTTTACTTTTAGCCCTTAGCAATGGCACTTGCTCGTAATCCAACACGTCAGCAATGTTTCCCCGTTGTACAATTTGGCATATCGCAAACTTTTACCTTTTTAGCAATAATTTTGTTTTGGTCACAACGATTTTGCATCCGACTTTCAGCTGCTCTTTCTATTCCTTCAAATTTTCTCCTGCTTGGTAGATTATGCCATCCTCCCGTTTGACCACCAGTTTTTCCTGACCATAATGAATGATGTAGCCAGCTGCTATGACAGTGTGCTTGTAGGGCACCATATCTTCCCTCACCAGAATTGGTAACGCTTTTGAAATGGTTATCGATTCTGCGCGCATCTTCCTTAACCTTTGCTGTTTGTTTTTGTATCTCTTTCGTCACTTGTTCGCGCAAATGCTTAATGGAGTGCTCTTCCATCTCCTCTGTCAAACTTATGTTGCCATGAACTATGACGTGTCTTTGTGCCATGCGACCCCATCCAGTTTTGTTTAGGATTGCCAAAGGCTTATCGTAGAGGCTGAGGTAATGTCTGGTAAGTTCTCGAATCTTCTCCTTTTCTGCATCCGTGAGATTAAGGTGCAAATAAGTCTGGATGTACTTGTTAGAATAGCAAAGTCTGAGCGTTCCGTCTTGGTCCAAGACGATTAGCATAATGTATTTCGCTCCAAACTAGGTTTGTGCTTATCACATGGCCATGACATTGTAGGATTCTAAAGGCAAGTCCTTAAGATGGATGATCTTGTCGTCGGAAAAACTACGGCTGTAGTTATCCAGAAGGCTTAATCTGTTTTTTTTTCTGCGATCACATCTTTGAAAGGCTTTCTAAATTTATCTATTTCTTTGCTGCTTCTCCGGCAATATCTTTCTATTGCTCGTTTCGTTCTTTTTCGTTGCCTCGACATTTCTTGCTAGTCATTTGTAATTTGAGTTTTAAAATATCGGCTCGACATAGCTCCAAGTCTACCTTACAGTGCCAGTTGGCTTTAACATGTGCAAGGGAAGGTATGCGATTCTCTTGAAGAACAAATTCTGCTTGGTCTATCAAAAATGCATTGTCTTGTTTACTTCCTGCGTAGCAACTGTAAACTCCACCTTTGGACACCAGTCTTGTCGTAAAGTCAACATTTCCATCTTGACGGTTTTTAAAATATTGTGTTCCTGAAATATCTATAAATGTATCTTCGGTCTTAGTTTTGCCTTTCATACTCATTGCTTTACTCCAATGGCATACTTCGAGGATATCCAAAGGCAATTTAGACCCGAGAGTCAGATTACCAAGACACCACTTTCATTTCTGCGACAAATTTTCCACAAACTGCCCACTCAATTTAGTTGTCATTTCCTTGTACGTGTAGACGATCGATGCAACATTGCCTGTTCGGTCGATGACGACCAAGCTATGCAACATGGCATCGCAGAAAGCTCTCCAGATGCCTGCAAACGGAGTGGAGTAGACCAAGGAAAGCGATAAATATCACATTATGCGTAGAAGGGTATCTTCCATAGCATTGTCACTGAGAATATTATCTGAGCAATAAAACGTCACATCTGTCAGCGTCAAACTGCGCTCTTTGGCTAAATTGCGAGCATTGGCCAAACGAGTATCTTTTTGACATACCCAGTCCTTCCAATGGTGTCCAACTGTATCTTGAACACTTTTGCATTCCAGCGTCTGCACCATCTTCTTGTAAATTTTACAATGGGTTTTCAGACCATCCGCAGTTTCCTCGTAGGTGAGGCAGTTGTTTCCGACTTGGTCACTGTTGTCCAAAATTGTTTTGTCTGCGTCTGAACTATAACCTTGCATACGAAGGTCTTTGTTTTTCGTAATGTGGTGGAGAACTTCGTCTTTGTCAAAGCTGTTGGAGTAGTCCATGGTCATGCCAATATCTTTCAGGAAGATATTTTCAATCATGTACTTGTTGGTGCAAAGGAACTGGAGAACATCGGAGTATCTTCATCTGCACAGGCGATCTTACATTTCTGCACGTAGTAAACAGTTTCGTCGGTCTCTTTGGATTCCAGCCTGCCATAAATTTTGTATAGATCTTTTGGTTGTTCCTTAAGAGACGATAAAGCGACGGTTTTGACTTTGCATTTTTGCTAACTATACTGCTTTAGCGTGTCTCGAATATGTTTGTTGACATGTCCGACTTTTGTGTAAGTTTTCTTTGCCGTCCTGAAATAATCTGGTATGAAGACATAAAAAAAGAAGTTGTCCACGAACTTGTCACTCCATGGCGAGAAACCAGCACCGTCCTGCTTTCCATACTGGTTAAAATCAACAGAACCAGTTCTGTTAAGAGAATCCTCCTTTGCAAACTTGTCCAAAACCACTGTACTCTTGTTGGATCGACCAACACTAGCACATCGAGAAAAAAGACCCAAAGCTTGCATATTGTCAAGTAAAGTTAGATATTTTCAAAGAGATGTTCACAGCCCCGAGTTGTGATACAGAATGAGAGTAAAGCTGCAAAGGGTGCTTTATATAGCGCATTTTAGCAAGCTAATCAATTTTCGTACTAACGTCAGAATAGTGGAGCCTGGCAAGCCTGGGGTTGCGCGAAGGTTAGAACCCCTGTTCAGCAATAGGGCCAAAAAGTGCCGTTTCTGGCTTAAATAAGCCACGTAAAAATGGTAATATTTACGAAAAAAATCATATGGTGTTAGTTATTTGTTTGGTAAAGATGTGACGAACAAAGAGAAACTGTCCTGTGTTTCGTTGTGGTAGTACATATATAGCAAGGTTAGCGAATCATCTTAACCAAGTGCATGCTATGGACATAGAGGAATGCAGGAAATCGCGAAAGTGGAGTAAAGTGGGAACATGTGTACCTAGACAGAGTGGAGAACCAGGAATTTAACGTGGAAAAGAGTTTAGAAAATTTGCTAGAGCAACAAGAAGAGATGGTGAGAAGCTTTGATGTTTATTTAAGAGATGCAACATTAAAACATGGACAAACACGTCAACAAAAACCATCTTAATCTGGAAAAACAAAGAAAGACAGCAATACATGGTTAACAATTTAATTTGTGTACACTGCTACTACAAAGTACCGCTACTGTCGGCAAAAAGAAACATAAAGCCGTCAAACTGCTGGCTGTCAAACACAGGGAGTACAAGGGACAAAAACGTAAGCTCTTCTTCGCGGAAGACAGGACAGTGCACGAAGTCAAGCAATCTAGGCTGTAGGACACTGCTAAACCTGAACGTTATGTTTTTAAGAACTATTTGTTGGCGTATTTAATAATTGGTATACTTTATAAATATATTGTTACAAACGTTAAGCTTTGTCTGTGTTTTAATTCACAAGTCCTGCCAATAAATAACACGTTTCCATGTTTTACCTTAAAAATGTATACATTTTAGTATTTGTTAAACCGCCTTTTTCTCTCCTTTGAAATAGTTCTCTTCTTCCTTGGTTTTTCGTCTACAAGATTCAGGATTAGTAAAGCTCACAGGCGGCAGTGATCTTCCATCTTTCTCAGAGGCCCTTTTAAAATACCGGCAAAAATTAAAATACGCGCAAAATGCAAAAATTTGTTGAAAACATTTTAAGAATGGTAGACTTGAATTTTGAAGGGAATGGGCCTTTACCCATACAGACAATATTTCAAAAAAAGTTTAAACTAGGAAAATCTTTTACCACAGCCGGAAAGAGCATCTTGAACTAAGTAAAAGTTCCAAGTTTGGATGCAAAATGTTGTAAAATAAAAGAAAATATAGCTGTGCAAGTATGGCTGTTTTGTATATTTTTCTATTACGCGAGGGACAAGGATACCAAAGTTCTCGAACGAGGTTTTAATATCCCGTGCGTAATAGAAAAATATACAAAATTTGCCAACTTTGCACGGATATTTTCCATATTTTACAACATTTTGCATCCAAACCAGGCAGAATTACTAAATTCAGAATGTTCTTTCAGGCTGCGGTAAACGATTTTCTGAGTTCAAAAACTTTTGAAATTTGGTCTATAAGGTTAAAGGTCTATTGCTTTTATGGCATTTTGAAAGAACAACTACATGTACTTGCTCTGAAGGAAAAATTGGCCGGAGAAAAGGTTAAAAAAAGGCATGAATGAAGAACCAAATGATTAAGCTCGTGAAAGTGAAGTTTTGCAACTCTATAAACTTCCACGTTAGATTGATTAAATTATATTGATTTGTTGATTCGAATTATTCTGCTTGTTTTTTATTGAAATTTTTTTTCACTACTTTTTGTTCATACACATTGAAATATTCTGTTCTTGGCTTAGGCTTAGGAAAAGGCCTTCGTACTAGAGGCTTTCTGCTTTTTACAAGGCTTTGCTGGCAGAAGCTAGCTGCTATTGAGGCAATTCGCTTTGAAACTCATGTCTACCATTCATAAAATGTTTTCTGCAAATTCTTGCATTTTGCGCTTTCGGAAGCTTGGTTTCTAAAGCTATATCATACTGTTTGATTACACTTACATTTCTAGTCAAAGTATGGAAAAGAACTTTGTCATTATCTCTGTTGTACGACTAATTACTGCACGCCTAGAAAAAACATTTAACTCGTACGGGCATAGCAGTTATGGGGCGACCATTGGTCAAAAAACACAATAAAGATCGTTTTAAAATCTACTGAAGTAGCCTTTTACCTGTAATTTTAGTTAAAGTGAAAGCTTATAATTACGTTTTTATATTGTAAAGTTTTTCAATTTAAAAAGAGCAATTTTATTTTGATGTTAAACTTTGCGTAGTAAAATAGAAAATTCCTTCTCACCCTGTTGGCTTCGCAACACTACAGCGCACTTGAACCAGTTATTTCTCTGTCACATTTTAAAAATATTAATTTAACCTCCTTCTGTGTGCAGCTTGAAGACATAGCTTCCCAACAGACCAGTTAACCTCTACTCGAAATAATTTTTTATAACAAAAATTTTCCAAAACTCTCGATAGTATTTTTCAAAAATCGATCTCGAAAATTGTTTTTATTCTCGCACGGTTTGCCACCTAAAAAATGGCAGATAAGGCCTGATCGCATAGCATGACAGACGCTAATTCCACAAACGGAAAATGATTTCATATTTGTCAGCGCCACGTCTCACGAGCTCATTTTCCCGCGCGTGGGGTCCA
The DNA here is from genome assembly GCA_025434845.1 of Phenganax subtilis. Classification (NCBI taxonomy): domain Eukaryota; kingdom Metazoa; phylum Cnidaria; class Anthozoa; order Malacalcyonacea; family Clavulariidae; genus Phenganax; species Phenganax subtilis. The sequence continues at coordinate 10,744 of JAOBYK010567556.1, forward strand.
CACGTTATGGGATTTTGTTGCTATATTTACATGTAAACCTACTGAGATGAATAAAAATTTAGAAATAGCGAAAAAGATAATATCTAGAAATAAGGAGCTTTAGAAACAAGATATTACTACTATGCTGAGAAGACCAAAAACCGAGTTTTTACAAATATTTAGATAAAGCAAAAAAAAAGTTAATGAGAAAATTAAGAGTCAAGACAGGCTGGAGAGAGAGGCGAGACAAACTGAGAGAGGGTTTAGAGGTGAGAAGAGAGCAAAATATGATATCGAGTTTGTGAAGCAAACTGAGAAAAATGCGATTCAAGAAAGAAAAAGAATAAAGTCTTTAAAAAGAAGAGAAGTGCTTGTTTTAAAAAAATTTATAAGAACTCGTAATATTCAAGAGTACATGAGTCGAAAAAGGAATAGACAAAAGATTAACCCTATCAAGGTTGGACTTCGGAAAACAGCAATGAAAGAAAATGTAATGGTTTATGAAACAGTTGGAAATGAAGAGAGAAATATAACACGATTCCTTCAAGGCACAAAGTTTTTTTTTACCATAAGACTAATTAGACAGAAACTTCTGTATTATATGGTTAAGTTTCTTTTAAGTGTAACATGGTTAAAGACGATCCAGCTACCAATGATAAAACACAGGACAAAGCGTAATTTCAAAGTAATCAAAGGGTTAATCTTAGAGGGAACTAATTTAAAAGAAATTTATGATAAAATTTCTCAAAACATAATAGAGTCTTTTTCACAGAATCAAAAAAAAATGATCTGGATGACAACTTGAACAAATTATTAGTCTTGAGATTAGGATAAGTAAGTACATCCTACTAGGAGGGTCCTCTTATGTAAAAACGCCAAATTGGGTAGTGAATAAGAGAGTAGTTGTAAACCCAGAAAACTCAGACTTAGAGTGTTTTAAATGGGCTGTTACTATGGAACGTTTTACTAATAATAGTAAAAAGAATTCTGCTAGAATTACAAAATTTCTAAGAGATAAGTTGCAACTATTAAACTTTGAGAATATAAAGTTTCCAACTCTAATCACTGAGATTGATAAATTTGAAAAAACAAAACCCAGGGCTATTTATTAATGTATTTGGATGTAATGATGCTGAAAAATAAATATAGCAGCCAAGGATTGAAGGACATGGAGAGGGAGATGTAAATGTACGACTACTACTCTTATAGGATCGACACTATTGTGTAATTACGAGTTTAGGTAGACTAGCGTGTAGTCAAGTATCAAAGCATGTGCATTAGAAATTTGTATGTGAACGTTGTTCAAATGATTTTGGAACACAAGACTTGTAAACAAACACATTGATTACTGCAGCTCACATGACTGTGTAAAAACAGTCATGTCAAAGAAAAACTTGGTTAAAAAGTTTGATAAGTTTCAACATATAACTCAAGTACCATTTGTAATTTATGCACTTTTTGAGTGTATTCTAACACCAATACAAAACAATTTGGGTCAAGCTACATCGCAGTATCAAAGACATGAGCCTAGTGGAATCTGTTATTATATAAAATGTTTTTGATTACTCAGTTTATGAACCAAAATTAGTATATAATACATAGACATCTGAGAACGAAGATATTAGTCAAATATTTGTAGATAAATTAGGGACTGAAATAAGAGAAATATATCACAAGTACAAGTTTTCAAAGAAAATGACACTCACCAAATTTGATGAAACAGATATTGCAAACGAACGCCTTCCAAAGTATTTTGTCCTTTACCAAAGTGATAAATTTTCCACAAAATTCAGAAATAGAACAAAAATTGAAAACAACAATTCCCATGCTCAAAATTTATGGGTATTTTTCCAGCAAAATTGCATGTAAGATTGACGTTTACTAGAAACAGAATTTCAAATGAAAAGGAGGATGAAGGAACTACATTTTGTTGTTTGAAATAGAGAAGAGAAAATTTTTCCAATATAAGTTTTCTCTAGATTACAAAATCTAGCAATATTCCAAATTTAAAGAATAGAAGAGAAAAAATTTTTGTCACTTCTATTCCGGCCAGTGTGCAAAATCTCATAAAATTGTAATATTCAGAAATAGAAGTGAGCGAATGCTTGCCACTTCTATTTTCCCCTGTTTGCCATATCTCACACTTCTCTAATATTGAGAAAATAGAAGAAGGAAAGTTTTTGTCACTTTTATTTTAGCCAGTTTGCAAAATCCCACAACACCGTAATACTTAAAAAGTAGAAAGAAAATTTTTGCCACTTCTATTTAAGTAAGTGTCCAAAACCTCACAGTATTCTAATGTTGACAGAAATAGTGCAGGAATTTGTTTTGTCGCTTCTATGTTAGCCAGTGTCATATATCTCAGAAAATTCCAATTATGACAAAAATAGCCGCGCCATACACTTCCCTCACACTGACATCAAGCATCTCTTCAAAGTCGTCAGACTTTCAACATCCCCCCATAGCAGGACGTTCAACATCTGCCTGGATCCGAAATTCTGCTTCTCTACGAGCTTGATAACTGTTTCTCCTTGTTGATTTAAAATCCAATATGCACAAAATTTGGAACAAACTTTTACTCAAAATAGCAACGCCCATTTTCATCCAAATCATGTAACACAAGGCTACAGTAAAATAAAAACCCAGGGTATCACAGCAATCGCAGTAAAATATTATTGAGGTCAAGATTCTCGACAGTACAGTATATCGCAAGATACAAAATTGTACATAGTAACGTCAACAGACAATTGAACATCCGCCTTTACAATCAGTAAGTTGAGAAAAACCAAAAGTTTTTAGTAGAAACCTCCCTAGGCACTTAGGCAGCTTTTATACACCAAATACATATCCACACTCTTGCTGACAAAAATTCTGCAGTTCAACACTGAAAAGGTCTTGGCATTGAAAAGCAACCGCTTGGTGCCTGTTTGTTTCATAATTATCTTTAGCAGCTACAGCCGGCATGACATCATTTTGGATTTATGCATTTGCAACGAAATGCTTTTTTAAGTGCTTCAAGAAACACATTAGAGTGGTGTCAGTCTCTTTCGGGCCCTTAAAATGCACAAAAAATGGCAATTTAACTCCAGTGAGGAACTCGACTTGATACCTTTGTAAGTGCAAAGTTTCTTTGTGATGGGTGGCAATAATTCGCTTCAGTCATACAAACATACAGCCATACCGTCATGATAATGATAATGATAATGATATTTAATTATCCAATCTTCGGTTTAAAAATGCAATGGACTTACAACAGTTATATACAATTGAGGCTATTCACTATAGTTATATACAATTAAGGACTAAAAAATCTAGTTAGTAAATGAATAAAAAGTTCTTAAATAGCTTAGGTTCCATATTTTCCGTGTCTCATCACCCGGAGGATAAAACTATTTTTATGTTGCTCAGTACCAGAAACGGGACGTGACTTGGTCCTCCGTTTCTGTGTCTAAGATTATCATAATGAGTGTTATAATCTGGACTCTGTCGATGGAAAGTATGACGTGGGTCCTTTGTAATGGTGTCAAAATATCTGATCGCAGCCAGATATCTTCTTTATTCAAGCGTTTTCAGATAGTTTTGTGGGAGGCCAATAATTCGTAGACTCCTCCTTTCCACACGTTCCAATTCATCATTAAGATATTGTGGCAGCCCACCCCCATACTGGTGAACAAGATTCGAGTATTGGTCTGATTTTGGTTATATATGTTGTTAATCTCCACTTCAACGGGTAAGTTCACTCTTCTACATTTCCATAGGCAGTATAGATTTTTTCATGCAATCTGTAGTTTCATAGAGAAAGGAGAATTAGAGTGTCAACATTTGATTGAGGCTCATAAAGAGTGCATGAGAAAGCATGGATTCAATGTATGACCTTTGCTGAGGTACATTCATGTCAATATTGTAGAATATCCTGGGTAAATATGGAATATTTTGCAGCTATTGTAGATATGTGGAGCGTAACTGAAGTTTATAAGTTCAATTAATTTATACATCTAATTGTTTTACTGGAACATTGATAACATATTTTCATTGCAATGTGTTGATATTTTCATAGCCATGGTAGTTTGTGTCGTTATGAGAGCTAAAAGCATTTAAACGCTCGAGAATAATTAGAGGGAATGTAAAGAGTCTAAGCTTGGGAGTTGCCCATCCAATTGGCAAAAAATACAAACCCAGCTAAAACGTATTGCCTCATTTGCTGATAATGTTAGACCTTCCAACTTTGTGACTTGAAAATGAGTGCGATTCAAATGTTTTCTGTAAGATGAGTGGTATGGGCTCCTGCCTGCCTCCCATGGCAAGTGGTGACCAACTCTGATGTGGCTTTTCGCGCATTTTTGAGAAAGTTAGCAGAATCCTAAAGGTACAAATAGGTCATAAAAATTAGTGTTAAAAGCATTACTTTCAAAACATCTGCATGTAACTATAAGTTTTGCCCTTTAATTTTCTTTCATTTAATATTTTCAAAAAGTAAAAGTCATGGGTTGATAACCAGGTGAATCTATGTACACATACATTGTGTAAAATGAAAGATTATACCTATTTTATATTTGCTTCCAAAGAGAAGCATGACAACGAAAAGCTAAGTCGCTCAGTTGCTTATGTATAGCTTACATAAAATATTGGTTAGTTAGCAGGAAGCTCGAGAAGATAGTGGAGTAATACAAGTAGTTTTAGAATGTAATACCAAGGAAAGCAGCACATCTCTCATATCCAGGCAGTGTTGAAACTATAGTGGTTTATATTGTGCTTTCATGAAGTATGCAGCACTAACGAGATAAGGAAAAGGAACAACAGGAGTAGTTTTGGGAAGCAATAAAGTCTATAGCAGCATCTATCTCTTCCTTGTATTACATTCTATAAATTACATTGGATTACATTTCATGGATTACATTGGATTACATTTCATTACGTTCCGTGGATTGCATTCAGTTACTTTCCATGGATTACACTTCATGGATTACATTCCATGGATTACATTCCGTGGATTACATTCCATAAATTACATTGGATTACATTCAATGGATTACATTGGATTACAATTGATTACATTCTGTAGATTACATTTAAATACATTTGATTACATTTTATTACATTTCATGAAGTACATTCCATATATTACATTCGAAGGTAATCCAACGTAATCCACGGAATGTAATCAAATATAATCCAATGTAATCCATGGAATGTAATCCAATGTAATTTATGCAATGTACTTCATGAAATGTAATAAAATGTAATCAAATGTATCTAAATGTAATCTACGGAATGTAATCAAATGTAATCCACTGTAATCCATTTAATGTAATCCAATGTAATTTATGGAAATGTAAAACGTCCTACATGGACTACATCGGATTACATTTGATTACATTCTGTGGATTACGTTGGATTACCTTTCATGGATTACATTCCATAAATTACATTGGATTCCATTCCATGAATTACATCCCGTAGATTACATTCCGTAAATTACATTGGATTACATTCTTTGAATTATATTTGATTACATTCACTGGATTACATTCCATGGATTACATTCCATTAATTACATACCATAAATTATATTGGATTACATAGCATGGTTTTTATTCCATGGATTACATTCCGTAAATTACATTGGATTCCATTCCATAGATCACATTCCATGGATTACACTTCATGGATTACATTCCGTGGATTACATTGGATTACATTTTATTACATTTTGTGGATTACATTCCATGGATTACATTCCACGGATTACATTTTGCAAATTACATTGGATTACATTACATTTCATGGATTACATTCCGTAACATACATTGGATAAAATTTATTACATTTGATTACATGTCATGAATTACATTCCATAAATTACATTGGATTACAATCCATGGATTACATTTGTATACATTCGGTGTATTACATTCCATGGATTACATTCTGTAAATTACATTGGATTACATTCCATGGATTACATTTGATTACATTTGATTACATTTTATGGATTACATTTCACGGATTACATTCCATAAATTACATTGGATTACATTCCATGGATTACATTTGATTACATTTCATTACATTTCATGAAATACATTCTATGGATTACATTTGATTACGTTGGATTACATTCCATGGTTCACATGGACTACATTGCATGGATTACATTCCGTGGATTACAATCCGTAAATTAAATGGAAAAGGTCCTCAATTGCATAATGCCACGGTAAAATAAAAACAATGACAAACGTCTTCATTTGCATAATGCCACGATAAATTTCATAGATTCCATTGCATTACATTCCATGGATTACATTCCGTGGATTACATTCCGTGGATTACATTCCGTGGATTACATTTGATTACATTTCATTGATTACATTGCATAGATTACATTCCATGGATTACATTCTGTAAATTACATTTGATTACGTTTCATGGATTACATTCCATGAATTACATTCCGTAAATTACATTGGATTACATTCCATGGATTGCAAAAAACTTCCTCATTTCTATAATGCCACGGTAAATTATAAAATAATGAAATACGTCTTCATTTGCATAATGCCACAGTAGAATAAAAAACAATGAAAAACGTCCTCGTTTGCATAATGCCATGATAAATTCCATGGAATATTGTTATAATTATGGTACATATCATTATTTTTATAGAATCCTGTTTTTTTGTTTCTCTCATTTATGTCATAATGTCTTTTAAATCAATTCAGCAGATCATTTAATGCAATAGTTTAAAGAAACTGTGCAAAATACTCATTTTAGACCACACGTTGATGCTGGCTTTGATTCAAATGCTGACCGTGCCTCAAAGGTAAGGTTTGAAAAGTTTTGCATCTCAGTGAAGGAACTTCATGTTAGCCTGGGTAATAAAAGATCATGTCTCTTCTGAGCAATTTAAAGATTGTTATTGAATTTGTGTTGACTTGATTTGGGTTGTTAAAGAAAGGCATAATGGTGTTTTTTTATTTTCTATTAGATTTCTTTTTCTGATGCAGATGTGTAAGAAAGATGAGAAACACTATAGCACGGATTTCTCTTGAAAGGTGAATGTATGTAATTTGTTTTCTCGTAAGTTCTACGAATAGTGTGGCTTGACTGTCACTGTATAGTCACTACAGTGGATAGAAACTTCGATTTGGTAATGCACACTCACAGCATTAATGCATAGAAGAATTTTGATAACAACAAGACAAAACTCAGTGGGTCACTTTAAGTGAGTTAGCAATTAACATAATCTGATAGCTTTTTCAACCATGAGGTAGCAAATTCTGTCCTTAATGCTACTTATTATAATTTACACATTGTTTCAGGAAGGCCACCTTTCAAATTTGTGTCTAAAAACAGATTTATCGGTTAATTATATTAAGTAAGCAAATAGCATTTTGCTTAATTACTATTTATGCAGCAACCTGAAGGATGTTTTTGCATCAAAACAGCAACGAATATTTTGAAAACATGTCTAAAACCATGCCTGTTTTAATGTAGTTGATGCAATTGGTACTGTCTTTCTTTAACATTAGTAATTCACATTCTTAATGGGTTTGTTGACTATGAGAATTTTGTAATATGAGGTTGAGTTTCACTACACATCATGTTACAGCCAATTGAGGACAAATTAGGAAGTTTGCAGCCCAATAAGATAACCAGAATTATTCTTCCTTTTGGCAGAAGAAATAACACGATTTCCTCATGATAATTTCAAGATTACTTTCATACGCCGTTGTCCATATATGTTTTGATCCAGCTAAAAGGAGTTCATTTACAATACAAAGTTTTCTTTATAATCTACCCAGCACACACTTTTTCATTGTAATGGGCGATGAGTCTTTTTAGTTCATTGTGGGAAAATGCAGTGCAGGTCGCCGTACTTTGTTTTCATGCACCATATCTTATATCAGATGATTTTATTTGAGTGACATTGCACTTCAGTCTCTATACTGATAACATTGTTTGTATTTTCACAGTTATTGGGCGAAAAAGTCTCTGATTAAGGTAATAATTCTTCTGATCATAACACAGCATTGATTAAAAGGGACAAGGTAACACTGATAACAAATTGGTATGTAGCATAGTTTTGTCTTATGCTTTTCATGTTGTGTGACGAATTAAATTAATTATCACTAGGCAATGGCATCTTGCATATTGAAGTACAAGTCTGAATCTTTGCAAGATGAAAAAAAAGAGATTTCAAACTTTGCAGTGATTAGATCATGCACTTCAGTATATGATGCACCATAGCATGTTGAAAGTTCATTTCATTTCTTCAACTCACAGTGTTTATCAAGGGGAAAAGATTCTTGTTAGTTTACTTAGCACAGTGTACATTATTATTAAATTGAGCTAGACAGCTACGGACTGGTGGAATTTTGTTTTCAAAACTCATTGGATTGTGTTGTCATCCATAAAACAAATGAATTGTGTTTTGATCTAGTGTAAGTGTTTGGCGCAAGAATTAAAAAGATTGTTGTTCAATTCTATTCTCACTAAAATAATAATATCATTGTGTCTTTGTAGAGATTTTGTAAGCTGAGAAGCAAAGTTGTTGATGAGTTTGTACTACTTTTTCAAGACCAGGTATATTCATCAATATTAAATTATCTCTGTGACACCAGTGTTGGAATTGTGTAAGAAATGATTCAAGAACAACTTGTTTTAAATCGAATAAAGTCCTCAGAGTGTCAAGTGTAACAATAATTTATGCAGCATGACACAATTCACAGACTGGTAATGAACAAGTTGAGAGTTGTTGCAAAGTTTTTCAGTCATCTTTTCTGCACTGATGCAATTCCGTGCACATTCTTGACAGATGTCCAAGAACAACAGTTTATCCAGTATAAATATAGCTATATTTGTTATACTGGATGGTTTTGTCAGTACTAGTTTAGTTTATGTTTCCTCCCATAGTGATACCGGGTCAATAATAGATTGACTTCGACTTGTAAAGGGACAGCATAGAAGTGATAGAACGATCCAGTTAAATATGGTTAGTTCGGCACAGGTTTCCGCTTGAAACTACACTGCATTTAAAATGAATCACTCCTATTCAATCTCCTAGTAAAAATTCCAATAAAACATGAAATAGTTTTCTTTTAGGAACTTATTGGAGATGTCTTTTGGAGGTCTTCTTCCATGAGATTGTCCACAAAATACCAGGTTTGTGATACGTTTCTTCACAGAGAACAGCCTGGGATGGCTCGCATATATAAAGATTACTGAGACATGCAGGAGTGTTAGTTGGGAATAGTCTCGATAATTAAATATTGATTTCTCCAGGGTGACTTGCGGCAACATTTAAAGCACGCTCAAAAAAATTCTTTGCGAAGCCACTGTCTAGAGGAGTCATCAAATAGTTGTTTTATTTCTTCTGTGATTCTTTGAGAGAAGAATCAAGAAGTGAAGACCTAAGTGATGAAGGTATTCTCTTGCATGTAGATTTAACACAGTGAATTACTAGACTTATTGTTTATCTTTGTGAATAATAGAAGTGAGTGACAAAATAATGTGCATAGGAGTATGTTGCCATCTTATTAGTTCACAAGAGACATTCTCAAATAGATTTGTAAACCATTAAGATACAAAAAGAATAATATTAAAAAAATGATATATTTACATATCAGCATAGCAAACGACCAAATAAAATAAGGTGGGAAAAGTGCAAGAAAGCTGAGAGAAATATCTCCAGATAACGAAGAAACATGAAAAGAACGTCCACAAAGACACATAAGGTATGCATTTGCAGCATAGTAGTTCTTCAAAATTTTGATGTTCTTTTCAAGATGGTTTCAGAAAAGACACATTTCATTAAAAAACACACAAGTTGTGAGCATTTTCTTTATTGGTTTTCGGTATCATGGAACCAAATACTCGGGATGTTTTTTGCAATAAAAGTTTGTAGAAATTATGGCGTTTAAAGGAAATATACACTGCGCATTAGAACATTTATTTCTGGGAATTGCAGCAGTAGTCCAGTTATAGTTTTAAGATCTTGCTATATTTCAGTCCAGTCATGCATTGAGATCTCCTAATTAGTTATCCAGTTATAATTTGAGGTCATCTATTAGTAGTCCAGTTAAAATGCATATGAGATCTGTTGTGTAAAAGTTATCCAGTTGTGGTTTAAGATCTTTATAGTTTAGTCCAGTGAGAAGTTTAGAGCTTTTTCCGCAATCCATTTTGGGTTTGACATCTTATCATTTGTACTGTCCAGTTGTAATAAAGATCCTATTCAGATCTTCAAGTTTTTTGGTCCAGTTTAAAATTGAGATCTTTAGGTTATTGTACTAGTCCAGTTACAAATTTATGATCTTCTAATTTTTTAGTCCAGTCTCTTGTTTCAGTTCAGTAAGCCTTTTTTGAATGAAATTGCTTGCTGGAATTGTTATTATGGTGTTGCAAAATGCTTTGCTAGAAGAGATTTTGGCTGTGTATGATTCAGAAGTGTTCAGTAGGTTTGTAGCTAATGTCATACTAGAATATATTAGCTAACTGTCGAGTTTTGTCAAATCTAAAATCAAATGGCTTGCACATAGCAGCCAATCTAATCCTGGAACGTGGCATTGAATCCCTGTTATATTTCTGCAATCCTGTTGTTTGTTTCTTTCATTTTTGTCACATTGTCTTCTAAATCAATTCAGCAGGTCACTTTACACCATATTTTAAAGAAAGTGTGCAAAATGCTCATTTAAGATCACATGTTGTTGCTGGCTTTGATTCAAATGTTGACCCTCCCTCAAAGGTAAGGTTGAAACACTTGTGTGTCTCAGTGAAGGAACTTCATGTTAGCCTGGCTGATAAAAGATCACGTCTCTTCTTAGCAATTTAAAAATTTTTATACAATTTGTGTTAACTTATTTGTGTTATTAAAGAAAGGTACAATGGTATTTCTTAATTTCTTTTACTTTACTTTTTCTGTTGCAGATGCATAAGAAAAACGAGAAACACTGTTGGAATTCTTTTTAAAGCTGAACGTATGTAATTTGTTTTCTAATATGTTCTTTGAATAGTGTAGCTGGACTGCTTCGATTTGCTAATGCATGCACACTGCTTTAATGCAATAGAGTAGAATTTTGATAACAACAAAAAAAAAACAACTTAGTGTTTCACTTTAAGTGAGTTAACAAGTAACAGAGATAGAAAGTTCTGTCCTAAGCACTACTTATTATAATTTGCACATTGTTGCAGGAAGTCCACCTTTCAAATGTCTGCCTGAATAGAAATTTATCAGTTAATTAAATCGGGTAAGCTAATAGCATTTTGTCTAATTACTATTTATGCAACAACCCAAAGGATGTTTTTGCATCAAAACAGCAAAGTACTTTTTTGAAAGCATGCCCGAAACCATGCCTGTCTCAGTGTAGGCAATACACATCATGTAGCAGCCAACGGAAGTCAAATTTGCAAGTTTACAGATTAATAAGATTAAAAATACGTGCACTATTCTTCCTCTAAGTTGAAAAATTGACATAATTTTCTCATGATAACTTCAACTTGATTTCCATAGGCAGTTGTCCATATATTTCTTGATCCAGCCAAAGGGAGTTCATTTGCCATACAAGGATTTCTTGACAATCTACTCTCTATGACCTTTTTCATTGCAATGGACGATGTGTCTTGTAAGCTTGTTGTGGGAAAATGCATTGCAAGCGACTGTACTTCGTTTCTATGGTACTATGTCTTGCATCAGGTGATTTTATTTGAGTGACATTGCACTTCAGTATTTGGTATTTAGTTATTTTATGCCGTGTCTATACTGATAGCGTTGTATGTATTTTCCCAGTTATTAGGCGAAAAAGTCGCTGATGAAAGTAATAATTCTTCTGATCATCAACACAGCAGTGATTAAAATGGACAAGGTAACACTGATAACAAATTGGTATCTGGAATAGTTTTGTCTTATCTTTTTTATATGGTGTGTCGAAAAAAATAAATTTTCACTAGGCAATGGCATCTTGCATATTGAAGCACAAGATTGAATTTTCACACTGCAGAAAAGAAGAGATTTCAAACATTCCAATGATTAAACTATGCACTTCAGTACACAGTGCTCCATAGCATGTTGAAATTTCATCTCATTTCTTCGACACACGGGATTCTTGTTTCTTTACTTTGCACTGTGTACATTACGGTTAAATTGAGCTAGACGACCCAGCACAGCTATGGACTGGTAGAATTTTGTTTTCACAATGCATTGCATTGTGCCTTCATCGATAAAACAAATGAATTGTGTTCTAATCTATTGTAGACGATTGTTAAAAAAAATAAAAAGATTGTTGTTCAGTTCTATTTTCACTGAAATAATATCATTGTGTTTTTGTAGAGATTTTGTCAGCTGAGGAGCAAATTTGTCGATGAGTTTGTACAACTATTTAATGATCAGGCACATTGAGCAGTATTAAATAATCTCTGTAACATCAGTGTTGGAATTGTGCGTGAAATGGTTCAAGAACAACTTGTTTTAAAACAAATGAAGCGCTCAGAGTGCCAAGCGTAATAATACCTCATGCAGCATGACACAACTCACAGACTGGAAATGAACAAGTTGAGAGTTGTTGCAAAAATTTTCAGTCATCTCTTCTGCACTGATACAATTCCGTGCACATTATTGACAGGTGTCCAGGCAGAAGAGTTTATCCAGCTATATTTACTATACCAGATGGTTCGGTCAGTACTAGTTTAGTTTAGGTTTCCTCCCATAGTGATACTGGATCAATGATAGATTGACATTGACTTGTGAAAGGACAGCATAGCTGTGATAGAACAATCCAGTTAAATATAATTAGTTCAGCACAGGTTTCCTCTTGTAACAGCACTGCATGTAAAATAAATCACTCCTATTGAATCTCCGAGAAATATTTTACTAAAACATTAAATAGTTTTTCTTTTAAGAACTCAGGGATGTCTTTTGGAGGTCTTCATCTATGCGATTGTCCACATAATACCAGGTTTGTGATAAGTTTGTTCACAGCAAACAAGATTGCTGAGACATGTGGGGGTGTTAGTTGCAAATAGTTTGATAAATAAATATTGATTTCTCCATGGATTACTTGCGGGAACATTTAACGCAGGCTCCAAAGAATTCGTTGCAAAGCCACAGTCCACAGGAGTCATTAAATAGCTGTTTTATTCCTTCTGTGATTGTTTGAGTGAAGAATCAAGAAGTGAAGACCTAAGTGATGAATGTATTGTCTTGTATGTAGATTTAACACAGCAAATTACTAGACTTATCTGTGAATAACAGAAGTGGGTGACAAAATAATGTGCATGGGAGTGTGTTGCCATCTTAATAGTTCACAAGATCATTCTCAAATAGATTTGTAAACCATTAAGACACAAAAAGAATAACATTACAAGAATGACATATTCACATATCTCTATTGATTTTTAGAAACTTTATTATATTCTTGTCAAGAAGTATTTAAAAAGTTGAATGAAGTCGACCTCCTATCATGTAATCAATAAAGTCTCAGCATAGCAATGACCAAATTAAATAAGGCGGGAAAAGTGCAAGAAAGCTGAAAGAAATATCTCAAGATAATGAAGAAAGATGAAGAGAACGTCCACAAAGACACATAAGGTATACATTTACAGCATAGTAGTTCTTCTAAACTTTGATATTCCTTGCAAGATGTTCTCAGAATAGACACATTGTTTCACAAAGAAACACACAAGTTGTGAAATATATTGCCTTTTCTTTATTGGTTTTTAGTATCATGGAACCAAAAATATTGTTACTCTGGAATGGGCACTGTGTCGTTGACGCTTGGGATGTTTTTCAACGAAAGTTTGTAGAGTTATGGCGTTCGAAGGAAATATACACTGCCCACTAGAATTTTTATTTCTGGAAATTGTAGCAGTAGTCCAGCTATAGTTTTAAGATCTTCCTATGTTCCAGTCGAGTCATGCTTTGAGATCCTCTAATTTTGTATTCCAGTTGTAATTTGAGGTCATCGTTTAATAGTCCAGTCAAAAGTCACTTGAGATCTATGGTATAAAAGTTACCCAGTTGTGCTTTAAGATTTTAATAGTTAAGTCCAGCAAAAAGTTGAGATCTCTTTCAGCAGTCCAATTTTTGTTTGAGATCTAGTCACTTGTGCCGTCCAGTTATTTTTAGTCCAGTTGGAAAGTAACATCTTTCGGTTACTGTACTAGTCCAGTTACAATTTAAAGATCTTCCAATTTCTCCGTCCACTCATTGTTTGAGATCAATTACCTCTCTGGCTGAAATAATGGTGTTAGTACATCTAAGTTATAAAATGGCTTGTTCAAGGAGATTTTGGCTATGAAAGATTTGGTTAGAATAGTTCAGTAGGTTTGTAACAAATTTCAAAGTAGATATATTAGCTTTACTGTTGAGTTTTGTCAAATCTGAAATCAAATGGTCGCATATGGCAACGAATTTAATCGCAGATCTTGGCCTTGAATCCCTGTTATATATATGCAATCCTGCTTTTTGTTTCTTTCATTTTAGTCACATTGTCTTCTAAATAAATTCAGCAAATCATTCTATGCAATATCTTAAAGAAACTGTGCAAAATACCTATTTTAGAGCGCACGTTGCGGGCTTTGATTCAAATACGGACCCTGCCTCAAAGGTAAGATTTGAAAAGTTTTGCATCTCAGTGAAGGAACTTCATGTTAGCCTGGGCAATCAAGAATCACGTTTTTTCTTAGCAATTTATAGATTGTTATTCAATTTGTGTTCACTTAATTTGAGTTGTTAAAGAAAGGTATAATGGTTTTTAGTGCAAAGTTTCTCAAACTTTTTGGCATTGTGATAAGTGTGAAAAATTCTGACGACTCTGACATCATAGCGTGAACTTCCGTTATGCACATGCACTGGCAAACGACAAATAAGGCGACGGCAACAGAAGAAATACAGAAAATATTTCGGCCAAGTTAGCATTTTGTGCACATGTTTCAAACTATTTCACCTGATTTTTACAATTGCAGCGAAGTTAAGGTTTTCCACAAGAATTCTGGGAAATAATGGCCCACCAAAATGCAATTTGCATTGAAAGAAAGAAGTCAGAGTCGGTCTATTTTTTACTTTACATATGTTGGCCATGACCACAAGACTACCTTAAATAGGAGGAAAGCCACTAGTAAACGTCAGCTGTGAGTGCAACTGTTCACTTCGTAGTGTAAGCCATGAGCTTTACAAAACAGATCGTCGACATGTCCAAATAAGAGCTCCTGCAAACCAACATTTAATAAACTTCCCAGAACGTTTTATGGAGTGAAATACTGAACAATCATGGTTGTAATATTTACAGAATATGTCTAGTCAGGGCACATGAGCAAACAGTATTATCCTACAGGCAGTGGCCAATGCAAATAATTTAATAATTCCCAATACAGAAAGTGCACAAAATTTTACTGAAACCGCAGTTGGAGTTTACCAACTGTTAACAAAACAGAGATGTATGTGCTGTGCTGTATAGTAGACTTGGTCCTGGACCATAGCTACGACTTTTAAACTTTCAGTCATGAGCATATAATGAATTTGTCAGAAATCTATTGTACAACTGTGATTCCAAGCCAGAAATGCGGGAACCCAATCGTTCTTAAACAAAAAACTGATGTCAATCAAACACACAATGTATCTGCACTCTTTCTCGTAAGAACAACAGCTTACAATGTAGATGCGTGATCTGCGATAGTATGTGATATACTAAATCACTAACTGTAAATTTGATACATCAAAATTATGCCATAAATCAAGCATTGTCACAATTTCCAATTGGGAAAATAAAGGATTGAAAAAACCAGGTCGTATTTCTATAATCGTAACTTGTATGTGCTGATGTGAAACAATCATGTTGTATAGTGTACTCGTATTTTGGCAAAAGAGTGTTCAAACACTTCAGTAGATAGAAATATGGGGAATCTACCTCATTTTCCGCAAACCCTAATTTCCGACAAATTTTTTCCGGAAGTTTTTTCGACTTTTTTTTGACCCTGAAATGACGTTTTCCGAAAAATTTTTTCTGGAAATTTTTTCAACTCTTTTTGACCCTGAAATGACGTTTTCCGACAATTTTTTCCGGAAATTTTTTCCACTTTTTTCGGACCTGAAATGACGTTTTCAGGCAAATTTTTTCCGGAAATTTTTTCGACTTTTTTCGGACCTGAAATGACGTTTTCAGACTTGAAGGCGCTTAGCTCAAGGGGCGTCTAATTAGAGGTAGTTGAAAAGACTTTTCTAAGACAAACAAAATTCCTGCGGGCTTTAGCAACTCACACTTTCACAAAAAATTTTTCGGGTTGCTAAAGCCCACAGGAATTTTGTTTGCTTACTTGTTTTTTCAAGATCTTGGAACAGAGTCTTTAGGATCTAGTTTGTGTTTATCTGACTCATGAAATTCGATCTTATAAGGTTCATTATGAATATATAATTTTGTATTACGATCATACGCTTGTTTAATGCTACCTGGGTTTATATTAAAGAATTTACTGGCTTTACCTATACTTGAAAAAACTCAATCCAACCAGAACCTATGTGAATAAACCTCACAGGACGCGGATTTTTCATTGCTTCTTTACAAAAGGTGACATATTTTTCATCTAAAGGTATTTGTTCAATTCCAAGTGCTTCACAAATTCTAGCTTTACTCATTTTACATCTATACTTAAATCCTCGTTCTTTTTGCTATTTCTCTTAGATTATTTAAGGTTAAGTTACTCATTTATTTATAAATAAAGGGGTTTTCTGTTAAAATATAAGTTTACCAAACACAAGGCCACCAGTAAGACCTAATACACCAGAAGCTATATGTTGATATCTTTGCATCTCATTAGAGGGTCTATAGTAATCTTCTAAAACAGGTTGTTTAGAGAAGTCTAACTTTGCCTCTTGAAGTTCTTCATGAAGTCGCTTCAAAGCTTCATTTGTAGTATTAATGTTTTCAGTTGCATCACTAAGTTCTTGTCGAAGTCTAGCCATTTTGTCTTTTCTTTGGGTCTCTTTTTCAAAGCATTTTTGTTTCTCAGAAGCAAGTTTCTCTAAAGCCAAGTTATGTCTTCTTATTTCCACTTCATAACCTTGATGATTTAGTTTACTAAATAAAAATCCTGCTCCTGCAAAAGCGAACGCATGAAAAATTCCGGCTGCTACTGTTGAAGCCATTTATTTGTTGTTGTCTATTTTTTCTGGCATAATTATCTTGTCTTCAAGATACTTTACTAAGACACTTCCATTCATGACAGCACCAGCAAGTTTCATTGTTCCATTCACACTCTGAGGAGTTCCTAGAGGTTCACCAAATGCTTTTTTACTTAGCATAGATACTCCTACAGCTGACAGTGTAAGTACAGCTGCAGAATAAATTGGATTAATATATTCTTTCTTATTGTCACTCATTTATTTAATGTTAGTTTATATTTCTTTTTCTATTCTGAAGCAAAGCTTCAGTCAAATCTGTCCAACTTAGTTTCAGGCTCTTCAGGTTCTTCTGTGACAGGATTTAATCTTGTGATATTTTCTTGTTGACTTTTTTGTGGGTACTTCATGTAACATAATATTCCAAATGCAAGTATGCTAATAATACCAACTACTGACAAAATACTATAATTTGAACTTGATTCATACTTAAGTTCTTCTAGACGTTTCTTTTCAGCTTCTTTGGCTTGTCTAGAAATTTCAGCTAATCTTTTACCTTGTTCAACTTTCTTAGGATCCTTTACTTTATTTTGTGTAGTAGGTGGAGCAACAACTTCAATTTTAGTTTCAGGTGTTTCACTCATTTATTTAGTAATATTATAAGTTTCTGTATAAGTTTCTACAGCAACATTGGGGTTAGATTCATTTCCATGATCAGTTTTGCTCCTTTTTGTAATAGTAATATAGAACATGACAACGTTTTCAATGTCTGGAAATTTATCCACACGATAAAATGAAATATCTAAAACTGTTGATTGATAGAGCCCAATCCTTATTATATCTTTTTTAGTTATGTTTACAGTTTTTATATCAGCAGCTTCTTCTTTATTAGTTTTTTTTATCCCACACAGTAATTCCATATAAAATATCGATGCTGTTAATAATAGTATCATTGTCAAACGTATGATTAACAAAGTTATTTTTGTCTTGGAATTGATGTCTGGTAAATAAATGGGTATGAATGGATAACCCACATTAAGTGATCTTGGTACACGTGTTAAACCTACGTCTCCAGTTAAACTATTGTAAGAATAGTGGTACAAGTACGTCTTAACAATACTAGGTTTATAATCAAGTTTTTTTATGCGTAACCATAGTTCAAAGCCATTATTTTACTAACTTAGGTTTTTCTGCGTGGTAGTTTCTAAATAAATTCTCAATACGGACTCATTTCTGTAGTGTGTTGGCGGATTAATTTGAGAAAGTTTCATAGCTAAAAACACTACATTATCTGGATCGTCTACATAATCTATTAGGTTATAGGATTTGTTGAAAACAAACACATAACTACCAGGAATTTTGTAGTAATTCTTATTGTCATTACCTTTGACTACACCACGATAATTTCCAAATAGATAAACTCAACCAAGATCAAATTCTTGTTTTTTCTTGTCTTTTTTAATGAGAACTAATTTTTACTGAACAAAAGTATCACCAAAAAGTTTACTATCATTGTCAAATATATGAGTTTGTAAGGTCAATTTCGATGTACTGTTAAGTCTATTTTCTACATAAGGAATTCTTGTTGGAATACCACTAATCGAATTTGCGGCACCACTCCATGATTGTGTTATTTCGTTAAAGTATATATCAAAATACTGTCTATCTGTAATAGTTACACTTTGTTGACTTGAAAGATTGTTAAAACAATAGTTTAAAGTCATTTATTGTAATAATTTAGGTTTTTCTGCTTACAAGCTTTGTTAAAAGTAAACCAAAGACCAACAAAACTCCCGCAGTCATAAAGTGATCATTTTTTGAGGAAATTTGTTTAAAACTTGTTGTAAGAGTTTTTGAGGAGTTTTTAAGGCTAACAAGACCACTCGTAGGAGTTTTTGAGGAGTTTTTAAGGTCAATTTTTTCGCCTGAAATTTGCTTAAAATCTGTTGTAGGAACTTTTAAAGAGTTTTTAAGGTCACTTTTTTGCTTAAAATTGACATTCTCATTCTTACCAAATTTCATTGACGCATCATCAGTAGTTAAAGTATTGTTAAATCCTTCAATAGGTTTGTCTAGTATAATCATATGACTTGGAATTAGAATAATTCCCGGACTGACTACCATATTTAATACAACATTAGTATCTTTTATAGATTGTCTCATATTACTTATTGTCACTGTAGGATCATCTTGCACAATAGTGTCTTGAACAAGTTGATGAAATACATCTCGGCTCTAGCACTAACTTGGTTTGTTTATGACATTTATAAGAACAAGAAAAAACATAAAAAATAAATACTATTAAATAAATGGAACAGTTAATACCTGGTTTTAGAAAACTTAAAATGAGTGATATAAAAGGGTGTAGAACTAAGCATACGATTACATTTAATCCAAACAAAGCAAATCCTGGAGAAGAAATTTATGTTGATATTCCAAAGTTAAAACCTGATGCTTGTTCAGTTCCCGGTAGTTTGAATCTGAAATTTGATTTTAAGAATAAAAATGACAAATTGTGGTTTTTAAATAATCTTGGTAAACTATTAGTACAACAAGCACTAGCGTACTAATGGGACCAGGAACTGGGCCAATTGGAAAAACTTGCTTGTCGTCCAAATCATTGAAATTGAGGGCTTTGTCTAGAAACTCTCATTAAAGGCCTATGAAGAATGGAATGTATAATGCCTTTTGTTATTCGCATCCGCGTAGATGCAGCATTTAACACACGGCTTGTATTTGTCTGTGAATATTAATGATGCATAATAATTATTGCACAATCACAACAAAAAATTGGCTGTAGTTTTTTTCCTACATCGAATATAAAAAATCGAACTCCGTCAATCGATGAGTAACATCACTTTACATCATTGTGTCAAATTTCACGCCGATTGAACTAGAAATGAGAAAGCCTTAGGCTTTTTACGAACAGCATCGCAGCGATTAGGGACCAGTTCCTGGTCCAACAAGTACAAACGTACTATAGTGAACCAAAAACTGGGCCAACTGCCGGCCGAGCTTGCATGTCGTCCAAATCACGAACTTTTTTAAAGGTCTTAATCTTTTAAATTTCGACTTAGCAAATAACTGAATAATAGAACCAAGATATTATTTATTTCCTTATTATTTCAAGCCACGCAAATAGCTATAATGTGTGTAGGCTTC
>JAOBYK010567557.1:0-11866 GCA_025434845.1 Phenganax subtilis
GATAAATTTAATATCACACCCCAAGCTCGGAATAGGGGACTGGGATGCGACACCGCAAGAAGTCGGCCGGTCATGACGTAGTACAAATACCGCTTTCTGACTGGACAATTTGAATTTAAGGTATAATATTGGTATTTATCCCATTCCTGCTCACCTTTCCTTTTCGTAACGCTGTCGTCTTGCGAAATCAAAGTAAAAGAGTTTCTTGGACTGTTGGGGAATATTGCAATGAGAGCAAGATTGGACCCTTTCGTACATCCAGCATCTTTTTTTTTATTTCCACCAGTAATGCGAGGCTTTGTGGTTGTGGGTGTGTTTTCTCGTTCAGAATATTCATTTTGGTTGGTGGTTAGAAGAGATTTGAAAGAGCTTTGTTTCGGATTAGGTGATGTGGGTTCGACTTTAGCTGACTAAGAAAATTAGAGAAGAACTAATCTATTTTAGGAAACTTTTTGAAACACACTGGATGTTTCAAAACCACATGTCGCATACACATGAATGATTATATGCTTTCAATGTGCACAAGTTCACATAAATATGAACGAGGACTATGGTCTAGTTTGCAAACAATATCTTCAATGACTCTATACCTTTATGAGCTATAAATTACCAACAATCAGCTGTAACAAATGACGTACCCACGCTATTGGAAAACGCACCTTATTTTTAACGAGGTGATCACTAACATTCAGTTTCATTGGTTGCAAAGCTTTGACAATACGCTCAACGTGTTCAGCGCTTTCTCCTCTACGTTTGGAATTCGACAGAAGCCTTCCCTTTAGATCAACGCTAACTCTCTCTAAATTCAATCGATTCTTTGAATTTTTGGAAGGAAGCGATTCCTCAATTCCCACATCTTTGTCCTGCCTCGTATCAGAGGACGATTGTACATTGATCAACAGTTTTTCACTTTGATAGTGCAATTCAGTGGGAGTGTACTTAACTTTGGTTACATTGCTTCTATCATAAAAGCTACTTCTTTTGTTTGGGATTTCGTTAGATCCACTATTATCACTTAATCCCATAACTCCATGCTCATCCATTGTATTGCTGTACATCGCAATATCTTTTTCAGAGTTTCGTACAAAACTGGTATTGTGGATCTCGTTGGAGGAGTTCTGTAAAGTACTAACTTTTGTAGGCAAATTTCTTCGACTTTTATCTCTCAATACATTCACTGAGCCACTGGGCCTAAGGAGCATAACACCATCATTTCTTTTTGCGGACACCTTTACTAAACCTTTAGGAGTTAAACTTTCATTAACACGAAAATTCAAAGCTAACGTGCTGTTTTCATACATGAAAATTCTATTTCTTACAGCATCAGAAGTGTCGTCTTCGATTCGTTTCTTTTCATACTTATTACCGTCAAAAACTTTGGGAACGTTTCGGCTAGCATTTAGAGTGGAATCATTAGCTCCAACAGATAAATGAGAGCCATTAATATCTTTAGCAAGTTCCCTGGTAATATCTTCACTATTTTTAGACTTTACATCTGCAGCGTGAATATTTCCACCAGACTGATCAGCAGTAGTAAGTACTATTGCCACATTTGGGCTAACAGTTGGAGTTTCAGTTCGGGCATCTTTTTCAGATTCTAACTTCATCGCTGACTTTAGTTTGGAATGGGAAGTCATATTCTCTGTTGGTTTAGTATCTGCAATATACCTGTGACTTCTCATGTTTTTGCTGTTAACAGAAGAAACTTTGATATCATTATGCTTTTCCAAAAGCGGCGTCGGTGAAGTTCCTGTTTCAGATGTTTGTTCTTTAAAATGAGAGTTCCCCAATAAAACCGTATCAGATTTTAGCTTACGATTTTCACTGAAAGGAATTTGGGGTAAAAGGTCCGACACTCTTCCTCCGCTTAAAACTCTTGCAGTAGGTTTACTAATTCCTTTAATGTTATCACGAGTTTCAGGACGCGATGACACCAAAGTGACAGTTGGTTTCTGTAGTTCAATTGTACCATCATTGCCAATGCCAAGCGCAATTTCTCTGGCACTTTGTCCGTCTCCCATTCTTGTAGTAGGATAAATACTAGCTTTAATCTTACCACGAGTTCCAAGACGCGATTGTGCCCAAGTGACAGTAGATTTTGGTCGTTCAATTATACCATCATATATTATTATCTGTTTGGTCCCTTGTCCGTCTGCAGTCTTTATTTTATCCTCTTTTAATGCTATATCTTGGTTCTCATTATCACTCAACGACTGTTCAGTGGCCAACTGGCTCAATGTACTTCGACTGTTACCATTGAGTTCATTCTTGGAACCATAGACAGCAACATGTTCACCAATCATTTTATTAGAAGTTTCTACAGGTGGTTCCTTTGTGGCCGTATGACTGTTAGAATTAGGAGTTTTCGTAGTTAATGTGCTGATTCGGTACAAACTTGTCCTACCAGGCTGATAACTTATGCCTTTTTTTAATGTGTTGGCATTTATCATTCCTGTTTTTTGACTCTTAGTTAAACCGTGCATATCTTGTACTGTCTTGAACGTTTTCATGGCTGGAGTCTTGGCGACATCATTATTTTTCTCATTGATTGTATCACCAGAGCTGGATGTGATAACTTTTTCATTCACTTTTATACTCGGTTTCTCAGTGCGAAGATTGTTCTTACCATTCAAGATGGGTGATTTTGTAGCAACAGTGGTCAGTGAATGGCTTCTTTTGGTATAATAGACGTTATCTTCAAGTCCGTTCATTGATACGTGCGCAACTCTATCCCTGTCAGAAACTTTTGTACCCGATTTTGTCGAGGTAATGTGAACGTTGTCATGTTTGGGAATCTCAGTAACCGACATTGAACCAACACTTGCTTTTCTAGCATTAAATCCACTATCAAAGTTGTTTGGGAACACTTGTTTTATCGTAGTTTTCATTCCTGATTTAGGTCTTGCAAAGGGTGTAAGACTGTAATGCAAATCTGGGTTTTCGGTTGTCAGAGTAGTCATTTTTGGTTTTCCAACGGAAGAACTTTCCTCTTTAACCCTGCCTGACGTTTCTTTTTCATTCTTCAGAATATCTTCAAGCAATTTGCGAGTGTTTTCAACTTTCTTTCGTTCCAAGTGTCGTTCTTCATCACGTGGCTTTGTTGTGGGCTTTTTTTGAAAATGTTGAACATAAATATCATCGACCAGAGAGTCTAACTCGACTTCCACATCTCCTATCTTCTCACCACTTGACTGCACACTTCTGGGCGAACGGTGGTGCCTAACTTTCTGATTGATGAAATTTTCACTGATATTTTTCTGAACATCATGAACTTTAAATGAATCCGCTTCTTTTGATCTTGCCTCACGAGCTGGGGTATCCTTGACAGCTTTTGAAGGGAAAATCTTTTGGTATTTTCTGTTGTTTTCTGTTTCAATCGACAAAAGAAACACATCACTTTTGTAACCGATGCTCGCAGACAACGGCGTTGTATTCTTGGCTAAGCGCAGTTTTCTACTCCATAATATGTTGCCGTTTTGTCCGTCCAGAATCTGCACTAGAGACTGGTTAAGCAAAGACAACAACGGATCTTCTAAAACAACGAGAATATCTGGGATCTCATCATCGTTGAAGTGTCCAACCACAGGCTCGCTAGAAAAATAGTGGCACGAAACAATATCAGGCAAGTGAAAATCTCAATAGCAATAATAACGAGGGGAAAAAAGCAACTACAGTGTGTCCCGGAAAAAGTGAATCTTGAAATTTAAAACAACACAAAATTATAACAGTGACCGTCATGTTTGTCGATGACTTTTCCGGCTTAAAGGACCGAAACCTTTGCACTAATAAACTTATGTGATATATCCACAAACGTCTTATATTTAATACAAAATTTACTTATTTCTAGTAATTAATGTAGAATGCATATACCAATCCATTTCGATAAAATGATTCAGAGAATCCCTGGCACACTAGCTGCTATACAGGGGGTGTCCCAAACAAAAATTGTTGAGATCACCTAGTTTTGGAATTTGAATGCCCTTCAATAAAGCTGAGCGCAATGAGGCGTAAAATATTGACAAAGTGCATGTATTAAAAGGTTCGTTAAAAAAGTTTCCTTGTAAATTATATTATTTTTTGCCGTGGGGATTCAAAGACACTAATAAAATTCTGAAAAAGAAAAACTTTTTGAAAATGATAAAATTCAAATTAGCCCAGCGTGGGGACCAACTGAGAGTTATGGTATTCATATTCTAACTACAGATTGCTATGATTTCAATAGTTTCGAGTTTTTTTGGGACACCCTGTCGAAATAACATTAAGCAAAAAATGTCCAGAAACCAAATATTAATGGCACATATTCCAGGTTTATTAGACCTTGTGTTTTACGCACTTGTGGCTGCAGCAGTAGCTGAAAGCTGTCAAAGTACAATTATAGGCTTTGCATAAATGAAATCAAAATTTCACTTTCTTATGGCACACTCTTTCCAAACACTCTGCAGAATGCATGCACGTCGTTCATGCCTCATACCTCATCATTTTTCTTGCTCCAAATGCAATTCTCCACATTTTCTTCAATCTTCCTCCGTCCACAGCAGTCAAGGAATGTGTATTTCCAGCCAAAGTAACCATGATTATATCTTCTACAAAATCCTTATTCAAATCCCTTACAACCAGTTCGTGATCCGTCGACACGACGTCGGAAACGCTCGTGGTCGAGTTCTTAAACAGGAAGATGGGTTGGTCCCCTCGAGCCGCCAGAATCTTTCTATACAATTCTTGAATCGAGATCACTTTGAGATGGCCTTTGTTACCCACTGTTAGTACAAATATAAGATTTTCAAAGTGCCTTGTAGAATGCACCGCAACGCGTTTTATCAAATGGCTTTGTGGAATACTCAGCCTGTTACCTAACGGGTAACCAGTACGACCGGAAATCAATTGCACGATTCCCGGATGCGTACAGGTTGTTTTATTGGTAGAAAGAGTAACGCATGTTGTGTTGAACTCATCATAGCTCAAAAGAACATCTCTACCGTTATCTCCATCACAATCATTGACGCCGATGATAACGCTGGGTAATACTGATCCAATTAAGATTCGGGTTGACCAAATAATACGATTACTTTTGGGGTTCACCAACTGTAATTTTCCATGGGAACTTTGAATAAGACATGTCTCGATATTATTATTATCTGTTCTGCATTCTATAAGTTTTACTACATCGGATGCATTATACAACCAAACCAACTGTCCGTTTTCTTCTCTTAGTGAAATTAAACCACTCTGATACTTTTTCTTTGAATTGAATCCATTTTTATTGTAGCTTGTGACGATTTCTCTACTCCTCGTCGAAGACAAATGAAATATAATTCCGGTAGAATGCCCAGAGAATGAAACAGACCAATTTTTATGAAACTTTTCCAAATTGCTGGTGACCGTTGTAATCATGTTCGCGACGTTACAAGAGGGTCCCTTGCACGGCACAGTAAAGGCAAAAACAAATATAGTCAAAGTGCAAACCATGAGGGACACTACGAAACAGCACCGACGAGCGTTCGACATTGGTTCGGACTTATCCTCCAAACTTCGCGATTCGAATCGAACGTTCCGTTTTATCTTTCGGTCGCCTTCCTCGCCGTCACGCAAGCTCTTCGGGGAGGCCATCGCGGCAGTGCTACTCCGAGATCCAGCACTCACCATTCGACGATCAAAACTTCGTTTTAAATTATCATTTTCGTCCTCGTCCTGCGATGCTTCTTGAGGCACAGCGGTATACCCACGGGGTGCAAACATCTTAATTACTTCCAAGCTTCACAATCTTTTGCAATAGTTCTAGAAATAAACAATATTTTTCGGGTAATTAAACGTCATGTTGCAATGGGAATTAGGAGCTTACGTCACAATTTTAGAATCTTTAACAAGACTTTTGAGAATAAGCATATCTCGTAGAAATTAACTTTGCATGAAATAGACACGGGCAAAAATTGATGTTACCCTAAACCCTTCTGCAAAAGACGACTCTTTTTACAAATCTGGTCAGTATCATTGGCGTTCAACTGGTAAGCGTGCCGAATTTTACTAAACATCACGTAGCCTGAAAAACCTGTTCGAATTGTCCGGTGTACGTTGAAAATATTTGAAAACCAAGTAGAGTTTACTGCCGCTTCAGACCTGCACATTTTGCTTGAGAAACGTGAAGAAACACGAAAAATTCGGGACGCTTACTAGTTGAAAGCAAATGCCAATAAGAAGTTTGACAAAAATGAATATACCGTCAGGAACATTCTACTGCTGCGTTTTAAATCCCTTAAAATTTTGTATTTTTCAGAAATACTTTCACGAGTACACACCTTATAATTTAAAACACTAATTCTTGGTTGTTTATGAGCAGATTTTTATTACAATTCAAAGATTCATGCAGGTGCATTATGAAAAACACAGTATTGAAAAACAGCCCCTCTTGGCTTGAGCCGAACACATTTTAATAAAAGTTCACACTTGAATGATTGTAAAGTCTGCGTTAAAGTTCTTGTTTCGGTCTTTGTCTTGTGTACTTGAGCTAATTTAACAATTTTAAGGAAACTTTTCAAACTTATCAATAATTTACAAAAGACACTGATTCAGAACCAATAAATATTTAATCAGTTGATGATTACCCAGTAAATTTCAATTTTGATTTTGTCGTCAACGGCGAATGAATTTGTTTGAAAAAGGATACTTTAGGCTATGTACAAACATCCCCCATTGATTCTGAATATTTAAAAAGCATGAACGTAAAATTTCAGCTATTTTGTATAGCTACCAGAGCCCAAATCAGTGAAATAAAATACGCCGTATTTGATGCAATGACCAATGAATTCACACAAAACTACAGTAAAAACGTTGAAGTTTTATAACTTGACAATTTTTGCGCTAGAACTAAAGCAAACTCTAGAGTCAAGACGTCTTTTCTGTCAAAAAGACTTTCGAGAAAAAACAATTTTCAGCGTGCAAGACAATTTGACATATATGATCATATTTTTAAGTGAATTTAACAGAACAAATTGAAGCGAAAACGAAGAAAAACAACATTCAATAACTAGCAGTCGCCGAGTTTAAAATGTTTATAATGAAACATAGTGGTCATTCTCAACGATATTCGAAATTTAATCAAATATTGAAGGGAATAAATCTTTAGTTGAAAGTTTGGACATAACAAGACCTAAAAACAACAATTACTATACACACGATATTTTTAAACTCCTATACGAAGCCAAAATAACGCATTTATTTTGCTATGATCGCTTTATGTAACTCTTTAAATTGTAATGAAATCCACATGGAGCCTCGGATTGCTCCGCAATAGGAAAGCACGTACGACCAGTCAAAAATTTACCGTTCAGATATGTATTTGTTCATATAAAAACATCCGTAAATACGGCATTTGCAAACAAATATAAAAGGTCGGAAGAAAGCTCTATCAATGGAGATGTCAACAACAAACCTTTGAGTCCAGTTCAGTGTTCCATTGAAATTTGTCGGCGCGCTTTTTTCGATGGAAATGTGTAGTTGTAATTCTTCGTAGTTTCTGAGACACTGCAACTAAATAAATGATGAAGAAAACAGTTAGCTATAGCTACTTGCGAATAAATGGCAGTGATTTCCTTATAAACAACTAACTCCAAACATACTTAAAAGAATAGAAAATAAAAGAACTTCTTACCGTCTGCGCAGATACGAAATTCAAACGCGAGGATGAAAAACCTCGAAAAATTTTTATTGACATTTGCCTTCGTAGGCACATCAATTCCAACCGCAAATTTAATTCGTCACTTGTATATGCTGCAAATATCACTCGATTCTTTTCGAAAACAAATCGCCATTCATTAGTTATTAATTTTAAGTACTTTTTTCGACAATGTATTGAATAAAACAAGGCGAATTGCATTGAACGTCAGTGCGGTTTAATTTCATCTCAATTTTTCTGTATTTAAAACCGAACAGCCATGAGATATTTCGAACGCAGGTGCTGCAGCTCAGGGAGGTGACAATTTATTCAGCGCAAATAATGAAAGTTTTCGCGTGCAGCTGAAAATCGCCATGAATTTTTAACACTTCTATAATATACCAAGTCTGTACTTGTTATTGTAAGTTTCTCAAAGTGATGCCGTCGCAATAACTACCAATATCTGGTGAAAATGTAAGGTTATGGAAACTTCGATCAATAGCTATAATTTTCTAGTCCAACTACAGCTAACTCGAAAGAAATTCCCATTCAAAAGAGCAAACGGTATTCTCACTTTTAAGAATTTTTCCTGAGAGACAGGAATTTTGGAAAGTTTGAGGATTTTTTAAGGAAATGAAGCTT
This sequence comes from Phenganax subtilis, assembly GCA_025434845.1. Taxonomy (NCBI): domain Eukaryota; kingdom Metazoa; phylum Cnidaria; class Anthozoa; order Malacalcyonacea; family Clavulariidae; genus Phenganax; species Phenganax subtilis. The sequence continues at coordinate 8,291 of JAOBYK010567557.1, forward strand.
TTAAGCATTTTTTAGGGACTTTAACGACTACTAATATTTTGTCAAAATTACATAAATTTACCGCTATAAAGAGGTAGATAATCCTTACATTCCGCTTCTTTCTGCATTCGTAGTGGTTCTCAGGGGCCAGTTGTTCAAAGCTGGGTTAGCGTTAACCCTGGGTTGACGAAAGTTTGACGCAAAATTTTCAACCACTTGTTTACTAACTTGAAAAAAGTGTTACACAAAGCTAGTGTATGTGAATGGATGCTTTTATTTGCAAAGTTTTGGAACAAATGGACATACAAAAATGCACAAGCCAAACAGCTGGTTAAATTTTAAGAAAGGCCGGTTAACACTAACTCAGCTTTGAACAACCGGCCCCAGGAGGTACGTTTCGGGTGGTCATTCTCAGGTGAAAGTGTCTAGAACTTATATTCTACAAAGAAATGGCGATTGATACAAGCTGACATTTATTTATTTATTTATTTATTCAACTTTGTCAATTACGACTGGTTATCCCTACAGAGCACATTGCTCCATTTACAGGGTACCCAAAAACCAAAAAACCAACCAACCAACCAACGTTGGTTGACGTACCAAAAAACCAACTCTTGTAGAAATGACTAAAATATCTAGCTACTTATATAGTAACAGACAATACTGCTCCTCATACAAATTCGCTGAAAAAGCTTGAACACAGTATATTTTATATACACTACACACGTTAATGTAGTAACGCATGCTAAGTAAAGCTTAAACACAGTATATTTTCTATACACTACACATATTAATGTAGTAACACATGCTAAGTCCTGCAACCAAGAAACTAAAAAAATTATTCATAAACTTCCACTTAAAGCTTATTTTTTCTTTCCTTTCTTTTTACTTTTCTTTTTGCTTTTACCACCAGCATCCCAGGAGAAGCCTCGAAAGGTGAGAAACTGGGTCGCATTGTGTGAAATATAATATGCATTCTCCATCGCAGCCTTACTCAAGAGGTCAACATTGCCTTTTGGGGATGCTTCAGAATGAGTTTTTGACTTGCTTTTTGATTTTGACGACTTTTTCTTCGATGGACTTTTGCTTCTTGTTCGAGACTTTCCGGGTTTTTTTGCCGAATGAAGGGCTTTCTTTGTTTCAGGCTGTGAAAAACAATTGATTGTTTTCAATCATGTGATTTTGAGATTTAAGATGACAGGCAAGTATGCCAATTATGGCTGTCAAGGACTTTTCAGTCGACTTCAACGACAGTTTACGACATAAAGGTTTGACCCCTTTTTAACTCCGTTGCAGTACACACGACTCAATTGAAAGATAGTCGTCAACAAAAATTGTTGGCTTGCTTGTCATTTGGTTAATATATCACGTGATTGCAAACAACTTAGTTGTTAAATAATCCACTCAAAAAGGAAAAAATCGTCACCAAAACTGTGACTTGCACACATTGACATAAATACATCTGGACTGCTTGCTCCTATGCTTTTTCACTTGAGGCTTGCGTGGACAATTGAAAGTCATGAAGGCTGACGAATATGAGAGTATTGCGACATCGCTGGCTCTTCAAATATAGTCAACAATACTGGTCAGCAGCTGACTTTATAAGTAAAGACTCTCATAATTTTGGCCATCTTGGACCATGCTTTTTGACGCCAAGCAAGCAGTCCAGGGGCTAGTTGTTCAAAGCTGGGTTAGCATTAACCATGGGTTAAAATTTAACCAGCTGTTTGGTTTATGCATTTCTGTATGTCCATCTGTTTCAAACCTTTGCAAATAAAGACTTCTTTTTACATAGATTAGTTCTGTGGAAAATTTTTGTCAAGTGAGTAAACAAGCAATTGAAAATTTTGCTTCAAACTTTTCGTTAACCCAGGGTTAACCCTAACCCAGCTTTGAGCAACCAGCCCCAGATGAATATATGTCAGTGCTTGCACATCATTTGATTAAAAACTATCGTGATTGCAAACAACCTATACACAGTATATCAAAACAAGTTTGCTGTGTGACAAATATTAAATTCAACAAGTTTAATTTTGCATGAAAAAAAGAAGATACTTGTTTCTCCAGCTTTTTGGTAGTGCTTTTCTCAAATCATTGTGAAATAAACGCATAAGTCTGTTGACCTATATACTTTTGAATTGATGAAGCCAATAAAAGCACACTGCTGATATATTTTAATTCTCCAAAAGCAAGACAATTTTACAGATCTGGGGTCAGTTCTTTGAAGCCCATATAGCTTAAGCAGCGGATAACTTCAAAATAGAAATCATATTTGTGTATTCTTGAATAACAAAAGTGAAAGTTTTTTTACTGAATAAAATAATCATGCATTTACCAGTAGTTTAATTACATAAATTTGACTTGAAAGTTTTGGAAAATGTGTGGGAGTGTTTTTGAATTCTGACTTATCCATATGAACAACCAACCCCTGGGGCCAGTTGTTCGAAATGTGGATAGCGCTATCCACAATTCATTGCTATATCTTAAAAAACTTGGACTGATATTGATAAATTAAAATCTTTAATATTACATCATTGACCATCACAGCAGCTAAACTGCAGCAGCCATATTTCTGATTTGGCTCAATTTGACTCAAGACATACATTTAAAGCAAATATGTTTATAAGCAAATTTCTGTAAGTGCCACTTCAAGTTGCTCGTCGCTGGGTCTTTTTGGGGCTACCGCAGTTGCCAGTGACCGTCCAAACAATATATCAGATTAAAAATACTGAACCCACTATCCGACCTTACCCAGACAGCCAGACCTAACCCTTAAGGCTAGTTTCCACTCAGGATATTTATCCCCAGGATTGGAACGGACAAGATAATTTTTTTGTCTTGAGAGCTCTGAATAGGAACTAATGGCTTTTACACAATGAAAATTTCCTGTCCGTTCCGATCCTGCAGACAACTTTCCTGAAAGGAAATTAGCCTTTAGATGGCGTCCGATACAGTGCACGCGAGCCGGGTCTTTAAACAATGATTTCAAAAATTGACTATCCTGACTAAAGGTGAAAAAACTTAAACACAAACCATTGCGTATATTCACAGAAAATCAGCAGCAGATTCCAACACTCTAATTTTGGGCTACAAAACGCTGTTCAAACGAAAGCGAACGGGCGAAATTCGTTGCCATTGAGAAGTATGCCTGTCGTTTGTTTACTAACTGGGAATAAATGAGCAACCACAACAAAACCAAGGTAACAATTTGATTTATAAGTTCATAAATACAAACATTTTACGCGCTTTTCAAAATGGACACGAAAGCTTCCACTATGAAAAATATTTTCCTTCAGATTGTGCACACGCGGAAAGTTTTTTTCTCGAAATACGTATACCGTATTTACTCGATTGAGCGCGGCGGTGCTCTTTAAATTTTCAGGGTTTCAGATGCGGCGCTCTTTAAAAATATTTGGTTTTTGCGTCGATCGTTTGTTATTTTCAGCACTGAGATGGATGAAAGTAACGAAACAGTTGGACGTTGCGAACAAGAAGGCGCTTGTTTGTAACGTTCCGATAGAATTAGCCACTTCAAAAATTACTAATCCACTCGAAGCAAATGTTTAAAAAGTAAAAAAATTAGAAACTAAAGCGTTC